>CAUYQG010252992.1:0-13854 GCA_963574415.1 Tarsius wallacei
AGCCTTCCAAGTAGCTGTAACTACAGGCGCGTGCTACCACGCCCGGCTAATTTTTTGATTTATTGTAGAGATGAGGTCTTACTTGCCCAGGCGGGTCTCGAACCCGCGGGCTCAGGCAATCCACTCACCTCAGCCTCCCAAAGGCGCAGGATTACAGGCTGAGCCACCGAGCCCGGCTTGTATATCTATCTTTCAATTAGTCAACCTTTCCAGGGCTCTTAGCTCTCAGGAGATTGATATTTTCAGAAGCTGACCCTTGGATTTGTTATGCCAAAACAAAGTAGTATTGACCATTCAGAGAACTGGAAGTCTGTGGTCTTGGAATGACAGCTAAACTGTTGATGAGAAAAATTCATGGTTTTATTGTATCTATTTATACACAGGCACCTCATATGACAATTCTCATTAATATGCATTAAAAGTGTACTATGTATCACCTGCGATTTTGACCTGAGTTCTATAGTGACTGTGTCCTAAATAAGTAATTTTTTTTTTTTTGGGTTCATAGCCCAAAGTACAGTTCTACCAGAGCTTGCAAACAGGATGTTTTTGGTAATTACCTCAGTAACACTGGTGATTTATTCCAAAAAATCTCCCTTTGGAGACAGTCTGTCCTCGATTCCTGTTAAATCATGAAGATGAAATCTAAGAATGAAGTTTAATACTTGTTTATTATTTGATAGGTATTTGATGGCAAGAAAGAACTGAGAAAAAGAAATAGCTGTCAACACAGAAGGACCTCAAGACATCATCTGATGTGAACTTGTAGCTTTGTGTAATTACAGTAACATGACAGTGATAAATAAGCATTTTCCAAGGAAATAGGCTTTTTTAAAAGGAAGGATGGTTAAATCTCATCATCCCCTTTGCATTGCCACCTGAGTAGAAAAAGAAGAAAACACATCATTGTGTTTACTGGACCACCTAAAACTTGTGTGTGTGTGTGTGTGTGTGTGTGTGTGTGTGTGTGTGTGTTTGTTTTGGAGTTGGAGTCTCACTCTTGTCACCCAGGATGGAGTACAGTGGCACGCTCATGGCCACCGCAGCCTCAACCTGTGGGGTTTAGGCAATCCTTCCACCTCAGCCTTCCAAGTAGCTGAAACTACAGACCCACACCACCAAGCCCGGCTAGTTTTTTTTCTGTATATGTGATTTATTGTAGAGACGAGGTCTCACCAAGTTGCCCAAGCTGGTCTCAAACCCCGGGGCTCAGGCAATCCTCTTGCCTCAGCCTCCCAAATTGCTGCGATTACAGGCTGAGCCACCGTGCCTGGCCTGTTTGTTTTTAAGTCAGAGTTTTACTCTGTCACCCAGGCTGGAGTGCAGTGGCACAATCACGGCTCGCTGCAGCCTAGAACGCCTGGGCTCAGGAGATCCTTCCCCTCAGCCTTCCAAGCAGCTGGGACTACAGGCAAGTGCCACCATGCCCGGCTAATTTTTTAAATTTTTTTTCTAGAGACAAGGTTTCGCTATGTTGCCCAGGCTGATCTAAAACTCTTAGTCTCAAGCAATCAATACTCCTGCCTTGGCCTCCCCAAGTACTGGGATTGCAGGCACAAACTACCACGCCTGGCCAAAATTTAGTTTTTAATTAGAACATTTTTAAAAAATATTTTTTATCAAGATACAATTCATACATTATAAAATTTATCAATTTAAATTGCACAATTCGATGGCTTTAAGTGCAGTCACCATCCTCACACTCAATTTTATAATATTTTTCCCTAAAAAGGAGCCCTGTACCTATGGGCAGTCACTTGTTAGTCTCTCTCCCTTCTTCCCCCTTCCCTCCCCACTCCCCTCCCCCACAGTCACTAATCTACTCTGTCTCTATAAGTTCCCCTATTCTGGACATTTCATATAGAAGGAATCATACAATATGTGGTCTTTTGTGATGGATTCCTTTCATTTAGCACAATGTTTTATATGGGTATACCACATTTTGTTTATAATTATCGGCTCATCAGTTGATGGACATTCACTTTGCTGCCACTTTTTGGCAATTATGAAAAATGCTGCTATGAACACTTGTGAACAAGTTTTTGTGTGAATATATGTCTTCAGTTCTCTTGGGTATATATTTAAAAGTGGAATTGCTGGGACATATGATAACTCTGTGTTTAACATTATGAGGAACTGCCAAATTCTTTTCCAAAGCTGAACCATTGTACATTTCAAGCAGCAATGTATAAGTGTTCCAATTCTTCCACATCCTCATTTATTATTGTGTTTTCTTTTGATCGTAGTCATACTAGTGAAGTGTTAGTTCATTGGGATTTTAGTTAGCATTGCCCTGATGACTAATGATGTTGAATACCTTTTCATGTGCTTGTTGGCCATTTGGATATCTTCTTTGGATGAATATTTATTCAAATCCTGGGCTCATTTTAAAAATTGGGTTGTCTTTTTTTGTTGAGTTGTAAAAGTTCCTTATATATCCTGGATGCCAATCTTTTATCAGATGTAGAATTAGCAAATCTTTTCTCCCATTCTGTGGATTGCCTTTTCACTTTGGTTCACAATGGTTTCCTTTGAAACACAAAAGTTTTTAATTTATGTTATTGTTGTTGTTCATGCTTTTGGTGTCATATCTAAGGTGCCATTGCCTAATCCAAGGTCATAAATGTTTACACTTATGTTTTCTTATAAGGGTTTTGTAGTTTTAGCTATTATTTCAGACCTTTGATTCATTTTTTATCTCTTTTCTTTTTTCTTTTTAAAAATTGTGGCAAAATACACAGAACATAAAATTTATCATCTTAAGCATATCATTCTCTGCAGCATTAAGTACATTTACATTATTGCACAACAATCAATCCACAGAGCTCTTTTTATGTGTGAAGTGGAAACTCTGTACCTATTAAACAATAACTTTTCTCTCCCTGCCCCTGGAGATCACCATTCTATTTTCTGGCATTATGAATTTTAATACCCTAGGTACCTCGTATATGTGGAGTCATTCAACATTTTTTCTTTGGTGATTGGGTTATTTCACCTAGCACGATGTCCTCAAGGTTTATCCATGCTATAGCATGTATCAGAATTTCCTTTCTTTTTAAGGTTAGATAATTTTCTTTTTTAAAATTATTTTTAAATTTTTTAAATTTTAAAGATTTTAAATTTTTTATATTTTAAATGTTTTAAATTTCAAATTTTTTATTTTAAAGATATGGAGTACAATTCAGGGTTAAGTATACAAATGTTCATTATGCAGGTACCCTTGTTGAGGAGGTGTGCCCCCCCCCCCCAGCAGAATCCCGCTACTGCCAATCCTGCCCCATCCTGGCAATTACCCCTTTCAGATAGGTACATTTATCACAAATATATCTGTTACTTAAGCTAGTTAGAAAGGGGCTAGGTCCTTGTCTCAGGTGGGGGAACGACTTCTAAGAAAAGCTGGCTACCATGCTCTGAGCCAGGCAGTTAGGACTGGGACCCCTTGGCTGTTCCCCAGGTGGTGGGCTAACTTCTGCTTGGAGCAGAGCTAGAGGAGAACACACGCTGGAATCTCAATTTCAAGGTCTTTGTTACATATATTTTATTTAGGCCTCTCTTTCCTGCATGCCTCTTAGTTTCCGACTGTGCATTTCCCAAGCTCTTCATTTTCTTGTTCTTTTTCTTTTTTTTAAGAAAGTAGGATTTACTGAGGACAGGAAAGCTTCCACAGTGGGAGGGGACCCGAAGGGGTTGCCCCGCTCTTCATTTTCTTATTCTGGAAAACTCTCTAATTCACGCTGTGCTCTGAGGTCCTGCTCTCCCAAGAGCTGGAGAAGCCAGAGTCTCCTGCCCAACACAGCTCCCCCAGGGCTCCCAACCCTCCTCTAGTTTATCTCAGCTTCCAGAGACACCACATCCTTCCATGCAGATTTGGCGCCACAGGCAGCAAACGGGGAGGGGCACCATGGGTGTTCGTAGTGTAACAGTAGCCTGCAACCCTCATACTGTGAGAAAAGAGCTCCAACTGCGGGAACCGGCTACAGAGGAAAGACATCTATTTGAGAAGAGATAAGAGCTCACCTGATTCCAAGATTTTATGGCTCCTTTAAGTACCTATCTTTTTTGGAAAACTTAAGATTTCAAAGAATTTCCAGAAGTAATTGATTTGTCAAGGTGTTTACTGGAAGAGCTCGATACAAAACTCCTTAACAGGCTCCAGGGAAAGACTCAGCACTGTTGTTGCTGAGAAGATGGGGGCTGGCCAGGCGCCTGCGGTGGTAGACGCTGCTGTTTCTTAGGCCCATCCACACTGAAATTCTTGGACTGTCTACTGCAGCACCGCTTACAATGATAAACTGTCTCCACAGCCTGTTTTCCTTCTCGCCTTTTATTATTCGCATCTTTAGGTGACCCTTCTTTTACTAAAAATGGCTTATTTCAAATTCTTTTTTTTTTTTAAATAGAGTAACTAAAATAATCTGTATTTTTTTAAGTGCCTGTAAGTCCTATTGGTACCATTGGGAAAATGATCAAAGAGAAAGCATTGCAAAAAACAAAAAAAAGTACACGATGTAGATTCTATTTGAAGTACACCCTCTTACAAGGTCTTTCAGCTGGCTTCTCTCTCTTGTGCACGTGTGATGATGCCAGAGCACCCAAGTCTATTGACTGTGATTCACTCATTGGTAAACATACTGAAAACAGAGAAAAATTAGGGGAGTTCCTTTTATATAAAGCCCAATACAATATCAACTGAAGGGCAATCAATACAGTAGTTCCCCCCTTATTCTCGGGAGATATGTTCCAGGATCCCCTAGTGGCTGCCTGAAACCACGGACAGAATCAAACCCAAGTTTATTTATTTAGGCTTCTCTTTCCTGCATGCCTCAGTTGGAACATATTTCCATCCATGTCTTCCACCCACAGTTAATCCCCTTTCCAACTCAACTAAGCATTTAACATGCCCCGTGGCTGTCACTTTTGCAGTCTGATGTGCGACAGCAAAACTAACATGAATTTCTTTTTCCTTCTTCACAACTTCGCCAATGAAAGATTCCTAAAGACCTTAGCAACCTCAGCATATGATTTTTTTCCCTTCCATACTAAGTCAGTAACTTCCACATTTACACTTAAAGGAAGCACTTAGCAGTCTCTTTAGCACACCTGAACGGCAAGCATCACTACTTTTGCACTTGGGGGACATTAAAGAAAATGAGGGAGACTTGAACACAAGCACTGGGATACCACGACAGCCGATCTGATCACTAAGGTGGCTACTAAGTAGTCTGCAGCATGGACAAGCTGGTCAAAGGAATGATTCGTGTCCCAGGCAGGATGGAGTGCGATGCCAAGTCATTGTGCTAGTCGGAGCAATACAATTTAAAACTTAGGAATTGTTTATTTTTGGAATTTTCCATTTAATATTTTTGAAACACAGTTGGCCATGGGTAAATGGAACTGCAGAAAGTGAGACCTCGAATAAGGGGGAGTCTGCTTTGAATTAGGAATATTTACATGGGAACTCAAATATCCACTTAGCCTTAACGAAGCTGAGTTGCAAGTCACGGAATAAAGCAGCAGCTCCAAAGGTAACCAGGGTCTTGATGTGGGCCGTGGAAAGGACACTGGTCTTGGGACTAGAGCTCTCTCCAGTCCTCAGGAGCAGAGGTGGATGGGTAGAACCGAATAGACTGTCTCTGTTGGTAGTTTAAGGTGTGTTCCTGGGCCCCTGGTGACTGGGTTTAGCAAGGAGCACCTGACTAAGCAGGAAAGGTTCCTCAGGACTGTTTGGCCAGTGGGGCTCGGGTATGCTTAAAGGAGGCAAGGTAGCAGAGCGGTCAGGATGACTCTGCCTCCACACTGTCAGGGTTTGAAATTAACCATCTTCGTTTGTGTAACTTACCTAATTTCTCTTTGACTCCATTTCCTTTTAGGTAAAAAAGAAAAAATAGTAGCATTCACCTCACAGGGTTTGCAAGTATTAAATGACTTAACATGTCAGTAAACACCATACAATGTTATTGTTCTTGTTATTCCCAAGAGGACAAGCAGATGTTTCAATGGACAAGAATACGCAGAGAATTTGCTGCCTTCAAGCTTTTCTCACCAGCGAGTTGATGACATTTTAAACTAAATAATCAACATCTCTAGAGTTGAAGAAATTTTTGTAATTTAGGTCAAAATTTGAGGGAAAACAGTCTGAACTGTTTTCTCCTGGAGAAGATAACTGGGAATGCAGAAGAAACCATGAGGCAAAGTAATTGTTTTGGCTTCCTTCCGTGAGCACATGCTATTGCTTTGCCCTGTGGCTTCGCACTCTGTCGACTAGGTAGAAGCAGCCCGCCTTGTATTTCCTTAGTCTTTCATTCAGCATTCTGGTAGCTTTTAATTAAGCAGCCAGCTGCAGGAGCCGCAAAGGTCTCAACAAGGTGTGTACCAGAGGGAAGAAAGCCAGCACCTCTTCCAGCGCAGCGGGCAGTCCTCAGCGCACTCACTGGAGGACAGAGTCCCCCGGGAGAAGACAGTTCAGACTGTAATGATAGTCTCCGTCCTAAGTTTAACGACTTTACTTCCCTCACATCAAATTTTGGTCTAAATTACAAAGGAGTGAAATTCTAGGGGATGTCCCCTAGGTGACAGTACGATTCATACGAAAGGACCATTTGCCTACGAAAGGACCATTTGCCTACAAACGTCCCCTTCAAGAGACTCTGAGAACGCTCCTTTTCTCTGTTGAGTCACTCTTACACTTCTATACTCCACTATCCCTCCCTCCTTACTGATGGCCAGTCCCCCTGTGCTCCAGTGTCTCATGGCAGACAAGCTGTCGGAACGAGTATTTCCTAGAGGCTTTTTTTTTTTAAATTACCTTCAGAGAATGTTTACCTCTAAGGGGAAAAATGGTTCAGTACAAACCATATCGCCTTGTGTGCTTGCACTGCAAGCACCACTCGCTCTTAGGACTGGAAATGGGCAAGAGGAACAAAGATAAATCTCAGTCCACATCCCCTGCTGACACATGAGCATAAGCTACCTGGTCTGTTCATGAAGTCACAGTGGCCTAGGCCTGCGATGTCTATCCTCTTCATAAAAAGCACCATGCTTGTTAGGTTGGCTTCCTGCATTTCTGCTGGCTTAAGGGGCTTCATGTCTTTGGAGGCAAATTCTTCAGTGTACAGACAGAAAAGTTTTCCTAAAAGAAACCAAGGAAAACGGCTTTAACACTTCTGTGTTGCCTTCAGACGAGAATTTACAACATTTAGCTTTTGTGTCCATAGTGCTACCTGAAGGAGATGAACCAAGAATTTGCTTGCGTATCTCTGCTTGGCTTTGGCTGATGGGCTGCATGACAAGTGAGTTTGCTCTTATTCTAGGGTTGTACACCTTTAAATGGAAAGACAGCATCTTTAGCATTAGAAAACTCAAGATTTAGCAGGCTCGCTGAACCTGAAGGGACTGTGCTGATGGCAGTACTTTACTTCATGAAGTGCTCTGCTACAGATTCATTTTCATTGTACAATATTTATTATTGTTTCACTTGCCTTGAGATGGAAACTGCAAGTGCTTTGATAAATGGATTTAAAGGTCGTCTGCTTTCATTGTAGCTTCAGTAACGACTGGACCTCTGTGTCATCTGCTGAAATACTAGGGTTGTCACTTCTCAAAGTACTGTACTGATGAATGACAACAGATCCTCACACGCAACATGGAGAAAAGGATTATCACCCAGCAGTGCCGTGTTAAGTCTTTATAGTTTTGTTGAAATCCACCATTATCTTGGTGGTCTCACCTTTATAACACATACTGAGATTTTCTAGTCATAACAGCTACTGCAAAAACTGTATATGGCACTAAAGTGATTTTTCTTACAGGAGGTTTAGGGGGGCAAGTGACAGCCCTGAGTTAAACTCTCCAAGTGGACTAATTCATTCAAGATAACTCTTTGCTGGTTCCAGGGAATCCTCATAGCCATTGAGATTCCTTGGTCATAGTAAGACAAGGATGTTTAGGAGGCTCATAGTCTCCTGGAGGGATAAAACTACTCAACATCTCATAATGGTAAATGAATCAATATTTAGTAGGTTACTTTCAAATCTCAAATGCTATGATTACTTAAGTCCAGTGTCACTGAGAGTTTGAGATACTTTCTGTTCATATTTTCTATTCTTTTAATTTAAAGGTAATGATAAAATATATTTTCTGGCCGGGTATGGTGGCTCACACTCATAATCTCAGCTTTGGGAGGCTGAGGTGAGAGGATTGTTTGAGCCCAGGAGTTAAAGATCAGTCTAGAAAACAAAGCAAGACCTCATCTCTATAAAAAAATTTAAAAATTAGCCAGGCATGTTGGTGCATGCCTGTAGTCCCAAGTACTTGGGAGGCTGAGGTGAGAGGACTGCTTGAGTCCAGAAGCTTGTCAAGGCATAATCGAGGCTATGGTGACACCCTGGGTGACAGAGTGAGACCCCAACTCAAAAAATAATAATAATTATACATATTTTAAATCTAGCATGAAAATTTTATCAGTTCAGTTATAAGCCAAAATTTGCCAAAAATCAAATCAGTGTACTTGAAACTAATTTCTAGTAAATTTTCTGGGGCAAGATGCTAATTGCTTTGATGAAAGGGCTACCCAAAAATTTGCTCTGCTGGTACCTTAGGCTAAAGAAAAAACACTGAGAAGGAAAACCACCACCTTTATGCTTTAGTAGTTAAGTCTTTCTCATCTAGCCCTTCATTACTTTCTTTCCAGATTACCAATATACTGAGAGATAGTAACATGTGATCAAGACTTTTGTTACTGGCTGCAATAATTCTTCTTTGCACACATGATGAAATTCAAAGAACCCCCAGATCCTCACTTTCTGGCCAGAAAAAGGGTAGAGACTCAAGAAACTGGTGCTTGACAATCATCAGCCATCTAACCTGCTTGACAGTAATTACCTTTCTTCTTTCCACACCCACGTCGATAACAAATTTGACTGAGTTGCTCCAGATCAAAGACTCTCCAGAGCTGGTAGTCAGCACCACTCTTCTTTGATAGACTTGGCATCTTTTTTCTGTTTCATCAATTGGCTTCAACAGTGTACATTTCTCTTTTGGATACAAAGGAACAACCACCAGTTCTCCAAGATCTGGGTTTAGCTTAGATCCTTCTTGATAGACAATTTCATAGGCTTTTTCAATATCCTAAAGTAAAAAAAGAAAAATCATCCACGAGAATAAAGTACAATACAGACAACTTTACTTTTTAAAAATGTCTGAATTAAATGCTATTTTAGGCAGTACTGCTCAATGCATACCGGGAAAGAAACGCCTGTGTTGTTGTATCTTTTAAACAAGGAAAGAAGACGTAACTGGATGAGGAAATTTCTTTGGAGAAGTCAAACATGATTTGTAAACAATTTCAGTCCAAAATGCTTTTCCTCTTGAGAAACATTACTATCTTTGCCTTTATGCATTTGTCTTGCTGTTTTTCCAGCCTGATGCAATTTTTCATTCCCATTAACAATGACAGGTAAACAAAAGTTATTCTCACATCAATGCCTCACTGTGCTTGAACTGTAGCAGAACTAAGGATTATACAACAATCTCTCAATTTCCTATCAAAGCACATGTACAAACATACTCCATAATCATTTCCATTTGGGTCATTTTAAAAATTATTTTGACCCTTAGCACTTAAAAATAGCAGAGATGCAACAAAATAGGCAGAAAATAATTACTGCTACTAAAACGACTGCATGATGCAGGCATTTAGACATATCCTTTACAAATGTTTAAAATGTTTCATAGTCAAATGTCCTGAAAAAAGGTAAATTATTTGCCATAAAACTACATATGAGTAATTGGTACAAAACACTCAAAATGTAAGGCATTTTCCTATTTCTAGTTTTTTAGAACCTCATAAAAAATAAATTCACTTAATGTAATTTTTTTCTCCAAATTTCTATCTTCTTGAGGGCCTCAACAAACTACCAAATGGAAGCAGCCCCATCTAATTTCGTTAGATCCACTAGATTTCACTAAAAATCTAAGTTAAAAGATGACCTCAGGTGGAAAAAAAAAAAGACTATTGTACTTTTTATGACTCAATTCCAGTCTCCATTTTCCCAGGCCAGGTCTCCTTCGTTTTCGTCCCGTCTGTAGAATTGGAATGAATTAACTCAAGGGTTCTGTAGGCAGACAGACCTGCCTAGGAAAACAGCAGGGCATCACAGATCTCGAGAACTGGGTGAGCTGTCTGTGAATGTTTCCTGATGTGCTGAGAGGCTCCTAGGAAGCGGACTAGAGGCCGCGCTGCTGGGTTTCCATGAGTACTACACAGGTTCGTTCCCTTGCTCACACCTCCCTTTTCTGCACAGAGCTGGCTGACTTGGGGCAGGTTTTTGTTGGCCTAGCAAACAGCATGCCTGTTCATCATCATATGTGAAAACTCACCAACTGGAACAATCCAAACAAAACGATTTCTCCATTTTTACAATTCTGATCACTTCACTTTACCGCACATGTCATGTGAGGACAGCTCAGAAATTAAAGGGAAAAGAATAAGTCCTTGAACTGCAGGATCCTACTGCTGCTAAGCCTTACAAGGATATGCCTTCGTTCCTCCTGGATAAGTCCATCTAGCTAGCTTCTCACAGGTAAAACTTAACAGATGACTTGGATTTGGAAATGAAATTCCAGAAGCCTACTCAAGAGCAATTTCCTATCAAAATAAACTTTCAAACTGCATTGAAATATTTACTCATTGTCTCGGAATAAGCACTTTGGGAGGCCGAAGTGAGAGGATTGTCTAAGCTCACAGGTTCGAGACCAGCCTGGACAACTTGACGAGATCGCATC
This sequence comes from Tarsius wallacei, assembly GCA_963574415.1. NCBI lineage: Eukaryota > Metazoa > Chordata > Mammalia > Primates > Tarsiidae > Tarsius > Tarsius wallacei. The sequence goes on from CAUYQG010252992.1 coordinate 10,783, forward strand.
TCTACAATCAATCAAAAAATCAGCTGGGCATGGTGGTGCACACCTGTAGTTCCAGCTACTTGGAAGGCTGAAGTGGAAGGATCACCTGAGTCCAGCAGGTCAAGGCTGCAGTGGCCATAAGCGTGCCATTGCACTCCAGTCTGGGAGACAGAGTAAGACTCCAACTCAAAAAAAAAGGTGGTTAAGTGATAAGGAACAACACACTGGAAACATTCAGGACTCAAGTCTCAATTAAGTACCAAGACATAGGGCAGCATGGGAATTATGGAGGTTAATTCATAGCAGGTATGGTGCTACGCAAGTGCTTATAGAAAAGGTGACACCACTAATGTGAATGCATTAACTGGTTCACCAAAAACAAAATGTTGAGAATGTTGCTGCAATTTAAAATGTACTCATTAAAATTTTTAAAATGACAATCAGTACATTTCTATTAGACTGGTTGGGTTTGTTTTCGTATTATATTTAAGTGCTATGGTAGGTTTTAAAGTTTTAAATAGAAGTCAAGAAAGCTTCAAACAGCATGGACGCAAAATGATCATAGCTGTTAGCCTGAGTTTCAGAGCAAGACAAAGACAAATTCCAAGACCATAAGAGAAAATATCTTAACGGTGGATCCTAATAAAAGGAGTAAAACAGAAAAGTCTATCAGTATACTGAATGGTGTTCAGTTTGTCAGGTGGTAGATGGAGCAAGAAAAACCAGGTAACATCTGTCGATCTTGGGGCTGAATTGTGAGGGGACAAAACTGGTTCCAGGTAAGGTCTTCTGAAGCCAGCAGAACGTCAGTGGCTGGGTTGCTGCCCACCCACAGGCCAGAGCTGCTGCCGAGCCTTGGACATTGAGAAGCTAGCCCTCAGAAGACTCAGTGCTCGGCCTGGGTCACAGAGGTTCAGAACTGCAAAATCCTCCTGCAGCTTTTATGGCACTATCACTTTTAAGATTTCAAGACTGATGGCTTCTTAATAGGAAATGCCTTTCCAGCTAGACTTCAAGGGAGAGTATATATAGCTTTCTAAGTCCTGTTGACTTTATAGTTTCCACCGCTGGCTTAAATAATAATGCAATTTCTAAAGTCTGACAGTTTGAAAGTCTCTATGCCCTAAATTATCGCTTATATTAAACTTACAATAATCAAATACTCTAAGACCACCCCACCCCAATTCTGTTTTGACCTTTACTTTCCAAAAATCCATTTTGGAATTTTTGTTTACTCTACTTAAAAGATGACTACTTGTCCTGTAAGTCTTAATTATACTGTTTTAACTTTGCAGGAAAGAAAAATGTGTTTTTCACTTGGCAATTCTCACTCTCAAATATTTTAGACTTATAATTTTGCCATTATAAGTCTAAAATATAATTTCCTTAGACTTCACCCAGTTATGCTGAGAACCTCTCATTGTTTCAATAATCCTCTCCTTAATTACTGTATTACTTTCCTTAAGACTTTCTTAAATATCTTGAATCATGCAGGATTGGAGATAATAGAATAAATCACTGTCATTGGTAGAAGATTTACTATTCAAGAAAACGTGTGTCATCTACACACAAAAAATAATCAACATGCAGTTATACATTTGAGATTTTAAATTACTTAAAGAATTCAGAAATAGATAAAATTTGAGTTTAGAAAACTAAAGTTCCTAAAGCTAAAAGAATCAGTCATCCTTTATGCTTTGAATATAAAACAGAACAAATACATCTGCAAGCATTTCTGAAAGCATGTGGATACTTATGAAAAGGCTTTGATAGAGAGCTGAGATACTTGTGTTTGTTCAGCTGGCAGCTCAGCCTGTAACAAACAATTTCCTTTATGGTTTCTGTTTAATGACTAAAACCACGATATCTTTGGGTCACGGTCCAAAACTAGTGCTTTTACTCTGTGAATGACAAAATAGAAGAGGAAAAAAGACCAGGCAAGTAGTCTCCAAGAATAGAGGTCTAATTCTGGAGATCCTGGGGGCTTTTAGATTCAGCCAACAGAGTAGTAAAGAAAGAAGTAGGGCCAGTGTAGCTGCAATTTTTAAAAAGTGCTTCCTCAAACGGCACCTCGACTATACAAAAGCCATAACCGAATGGAAAGGATGCTCAGTTGTACATTTCCAATCATTTTGAAGGGGTTTTCAAGAAATCTGAGTTTAAAAATTTCTCATTCATCTTTTAAGAAAGGGAGCCCCGGTCCAGGGAAATGGCCTTCTGAGGTGGATTATAAATTATACTTTTTGTCTCATACCACACTGACGATCACAGAAAGATTTGTGGGAACTGATCTTCTTAACTCTATGCCAAGTGCTTAGGTTGTATTCCTGATCTCCAGCAAATGTGCCTGGCCACAATGGAGGCATCCGAGAGTGTGATGAGTCAGTGTGGATCTACAGTACTGAGAGACGACAACCTGCAGCACACATGAGTAGAACCAGTTTTGCATCCAGGGCCGCCCACTATCTGGTCTGAACCAGATGCAAGGAAGTTGGTTCTGGAGATCATTTCTACAAACTCCTCAAGAGGCTTCACCCTATCTTTGTTTTCAGAACTGCATGTGATTTTAGAAATGCTTGCTTGGTCTCCTTTCAGCACAGGTTTTATTGAATGAGGTATGATGGAACCAAATATATATATATACACACACACACACATATACATATACACATTTTTTTTTTTTCTTTTTTTTTTGAGTTGGAGTCTCACTCTGTCGCCCAGGCTGGAGTGCAGTGGCACACTTACAGCCACCACAGCCTCGATCCATGGGCTCAGGCGATCCTTCCGCCCCAGTCTTCCAAGTTGCTGGAACTACAGGTGTGCGCCATCACACCCAGCTAGTTTTTTGATTTATTGTAGAGATGAGGTCTCGCCAAGTTGCCCAGGCTGGTCTCAAACGCTTGGACTCAGGCAAATCTCTTACTTCTACCTGTCAAAGTACTGGGATTACAGGCATGAGCCACTGTGCCCGACAGAACCAAATATTTAAACGGTATAATTAAGACTTACAGGACAAGTAGTCATCTTTTAAGTAGAGTAAACAAAAATTCCAAAATGGATTTTTGGAAAGTAAAGGTCAAAACAGAATTGGGG
>CAUYQG010252997.1:0-23114 GCA_963574415.1 Tarsius wallacei
GCCTTTGGGAGGCTGAGGTGAGTGGATTGCCTGAGCCCGCGGGTTCGAGACCCGCCTGGGCAACTTGGCGAGACCTCATCTCTACAATAAATCAAAAAATCAGCCGGGCTTGGTAGCGCGTGCCTGTAATTCCGGCTACTCGGGAGGCTGAGGCGGAAGGATTGCCGGAGCCCAGCGGGTTGAGGCTGCGGTGGCCGGGAGCGGCCACTGCACTCCAGTCTGGGTGACAGAGCAAGACTCCAACTCAAAAAAAAAAAAAAGAAATTAAGTAATATCCCTTAGAGATTTCCAGGATCAATTTCCCAAAGAAAATACCATCTAAACATCTATAGAACATTACCACGGGGACAACACATCTATATAGCCCATGGCAACCTGCTTGGACTGAGGTCAAAAACAAGATTTAACAAATGATTTTTATTACATGGTGAAGACAGACATATAATCTGCCTGAATGCCTTGCATTTTTCTCCTCTGCAATGAGTGACATCCTTTTCACTTACTACATTAGAAAGAACAATTAATTCAGGTTCAAGTTGACTTCAAGCAAGGATAAAACCAAAGATTTTAGATTTCACACAGAGCTCAAAAAAGTGACCAGGAATCACTACACTCCATAGGATCTCAACAGGGATTTAACTCAGTAGAATATCAACTCAGTTCAAGAAAATTTTGATGTTCTGGCTTTGTTTCAGCTCAGGACATTGAGAAAATATATAGATAAGGCTCCAGATGGTCCATTGTTGAAAAAAATAAAATGTGTTGATTTCATTTATGGTTTCATAAAATACACTGACTGGGTTCAAACTGAAGTCCAGAAGAGGAAGAAGTGCTTCACAGTTTGGCGTAACTGAAAAAAAATACAAGTAATTGCTTAAAATCTAGTTTTTTAAAAATAGATTTCTTTTACTGGGCAACAGGGTTAGTATTTTCTTTTTGTAATTGAACAAAGGATACTTGGTGTAATTTTAACAAATAAAGAGGGACTTCACTGCCACCAACCTGAATCTTTTTGCTAGAGAAGATGTGAGTGGGAAGCAAAGGATGACATGGGGGCTCATGACCCCTTCTGTCTGTGAGACACCTTGGACCATTGCTTGGTGGTTGATCTGGCTGTAGAGAGTGGGACTTTGGACAGACAGGGCTAGGCAATGTGGATGATGGGAGATAATCAGCCAAGGTGGCTCCTGTCTACAACTGCAAGAGTTCAGGACTCCATGATAGGCTGAAAGTCGTATGGTTTCCTAGAGCCAGTTTCATAAACAAGAAGGTATGGTCTGCAACCATTCAGGCATGCAGAAATTTTTGATACTTTTTTTTCTTTATTAACATACAGGGCTACTTCTTGATAGGCTCACTCATCAGCTCTGAATAGCCTTGGTTACAGAAATCTACAGTGTACTTCTAATTCTTGAGCATTGGATTTTTCTTCTCCCCTTGTTTTAATTGTGCAGAGGTAAATGCAACATAAGCAATGCAAAAATCAAGTCTTGCTAGTTAAATATAAGAACACGGAGCAAAATATCTGAGAAAGGTTACACCTCTTTAAAGATGCAAATTGATAATGGAGCTCAATATCAAAACAACAGAGCGCTGTTAATTTTTTAAAAGGTGCAAATTGCTAATCTTACTTAAGGCTTTTTTTAAATTGCTTATTAAGAGTCCTAGCCAAAAAAATTAAACAAAATAAACTCTTTAAAATAGAGGGCAAAGGGCTAAACATACGCTGCCCTGTAATCCTTTGCTTCATTTCTGGATGCGCTGGCTTCAGGAAGAGTTGCTAAAGTTTAGAGATCTTATATTGTTTACCTCGGGGTCAGTCTAGAAGTCCCCACACTTAATTTTTCAGGTATCTATTGCCACAACAGTTCTGTATATAACCAAAAACACACAGTGGCATGCACAAAAAAGCATTTATTTAGCTCATGAGTTTAGGGGTACAGCTGATCTCTTCCGACCTTGGCTGATCTTGCCTGGCCTCACTCGTGTTTCTGGGTTAGCTGTGGATCGACCAGGAGGATCTGTGGATCTAAGCTTGCTCATATGTCTGAGGTCAGCTCTCCACTGAGTGATTGGTTGACTGAGGTGACAAGGTAACTGGGCACTACTCCATGTGTTTCACTCTCTAGAAGCCTCGCCCAGGCATGGTCTCATGGCCATGACAGAGGAGCAACAGTTGAAGCAGAAACATGTCAGCACTTTTTGCAAGTATCACATAAATTAACATTAATTTTGTAGTCACTCTGTGAAGGTGTAATGACCCTCCACACACACACAATTGATAGGTTAGATGTCTAGACTATTGACACTTCACACACCAAGAGAATTTGACAAAGTTTATTTCCCACACAAGGGACTTCCAGAGGGAGCAAGGTAGACACGGGACAATCTAGAAAGGCAAGACTAGAGAATGGCTTGGGCCTTTATAGTGGCTGGGGAGTGGGGATGAGAAGAAGGCATTATCACGTGGGTGAAGGCACTCAAACTTGCCTACAACGCCAAGAAGTAAGGAAGCGTATGTGTGTTTCCTGGTCTAGAGAACTAGATGCTTGGTGGTAGAAGTCTAAATTCTACCAATAATTTAACATCAAATTGCATTCTGACTCTTTATTACAACATTCCATTGGCCAAAGAACGTCCCATGGCCAAACTCAGCATCAAAGAACAGAGAAACTTACTCCAGTGGAAGAAATTACAAAGTAATATAACAAAAGTGCATGGAAACAGGGAGAGCGTTGAACTGGGACAATCAGTGCAATCCAGCTAACACACCTAATAGTCAGGACCACGGCATGGTTGCCTCTAGAAAACGTTTTGTAGATATATGATGAAACAATGGGTTATCGACCCAAGACATTGAAGATACATAGGGGGGATTATGACTCCAAAGAGCTTATGAGTTTTATGTGACCTCCCAAAAAGGAAGAAAAACATGGAATCTAAAAATCTCCAACTGACTCTGCCAGGTCAAGGATGGACTGGGGATATGGGGCGGGCAAGTGTCGATGCTGGATCCCAAATTTGATGTCTTTTATTTCTCAGGCTATGATGTTGGGTCTTATACTAATTCAGTGTAATTGCCCCTTGGTGAATCTTTCTGAGAAACAAGGATGTTAACCTGGTGGTAAGTCTCCACAATATTTATCACAGTTTGACCTTCCCCTACCCCATTATTTGAATTTGAGAAATGTAAAACAATTTCAATATCAATATTTATCTAGCTAAAATACAGCAAGAAGGGAAAGCACACTGATCTTCTGTCTCCTTTTCAAATTCCCCTCCCTGACACACACAATAATTTAATATAAAGATACTATAGGGGAACCTCTTTCAGGTCCCCTCCCATTGTGAGAGATTTTCTGTCTTCTTCATAAATACTACTTTCTAAAAAAAAAAAAAGATACTATAAATACCCTTTATGTTATGGACCATTCAGGATTATTTCTCCCTCTATGCTGCCAACATCTACAGGGCGCCTGGGCTGTAAGAAGACTAAAGTGCTCTTTACCTCCCACCTCTCCCCGCCAACACCACCCTACACACCTTGCCATGCTATACCCGCCTTCTGCCTCCTTCAGAGGCTGAGAGCCAGAACTTCTGATTGTCCTCAAACCACCAGTGTTGCACAGACAAGTCAGCCAAACCTAGAAAATTTCCGTAAGAAAACAGAACCTCTTTGCCAAAATTTAGAACAACTTCTTCAAGTAGCTGAATAGAAACTTTAAGTTTTAGATTCCTTAGGAAAAGATCCCAGTAGAAAAAGATAATGACTCTGTGAGATATAAAAATGAATAAATAAATAAAAACTCTTAGGGGAATCTGAAATCCTAGGGAGAATTTGCAATGAAAGTAAACCTCTTCTAAACGCTCACTCTCTGTCACCTCCCACATCCATCAATCAATCACCTGTTCTGTACATTTGACCTCTGAAATATCCTTTGAATCTATCCGCTTTTATCTATCTCTGAAACCTGCAAATAACCCAGAGAGGTATGTGCTATCTGTCCATGGTTCCCCAATATTTACAGGAGGAATCCCTAACCCCATTACACAGAATGTGAGACTTGTCACAAAACTGTTTTCCACCTCTCCAGTCTTGTCTTTTGCCAATGTATACCCTGCCTCTCCATATGCATTTCCCTAAACTTTCATCTTCATTAAAAGCTTCATCCTTTTGTTAATCACTTCTGCCTGGAATGCCCTTCAGTGACCCAATCCACATCCAATAATCATCCCCAAACCATTCTTCACATCCCAGTCCAGCTGCCTCGTGCACTGTGAACTCTTTCACACCTCTCCCAGACACAGTTAACTGTCTCAGGCCTCTGCACCCTCAACACTTTTCCGACCTCTGTCTACTGTAGCCCAAATCATAACCGTTTCACAATGCTTTGTTGACTGGCCAGGCTCGGTGGCTCAGCCTGTAATCCTGCGCCTTTGGGAGGCTGAGGTGAGTGGATTGCCTGAGCCTGTGGGTTCGAGACCCACCGGGGCAACTTGGAGAGACCTCGTCTCTACAATAAATCAAAAATTAGCGCGTGCCTGTAGTTCCGGCTACTTGGAAGGGTGAAGCGGAAGGATCGCTGGAGCCCAGCAGGTTGAGGCTGTGGTGGCCGGGAGCATGCCACTGCACTCCAGTCGGGGCGACAGAGTGAGACTCCAACTCAAAAAATAGTAATAATAATAATAATTTGTTGACCTATTGCTTCTGGCTAGAGTGCGAGCCCCTTGAAGGCAGGCATCATCTCATTCTTTTTCGTATCTGCCTCTACCTGGCCCTTAGTACAATGCCTGGTACTCACCAGGCACACAAGTCTGAAGAATGAATAAATGAATGAATGTATTGTCCCTTCCTGACAGATCTCTTTACCTCCCTCTCACCAGCCCATGGTGGTCAGTGGGACAAACTCAACATGAAACCCTCAGTCTGTCGCAACTACCCACAAACTTCTGAGATGTAGAATCTGAAAGTTCAAGATCAAGGTGAGTGAAGCACAATGAGAGACACACAGAGAAGGGAAAAAGAGGGAGAGAGGAGTTGGGTAGGAAGAACCAGAAGAGATGATAGAAGTAACAGGTTGAAAGAGTTTAGACAGGAGAGAAGAAAGGAAAACAAAGCAAGGTGAGAGTTACAGCAGTAAAGGAGAGTCACACCAAGAGAAGATGGAAAAGCACACCTCACAGAGAAAACAGAGGGGAAAGAAGGAGGAGAAAACTGAGGAAACTAATAAGAACCAGTTAGAAGGAAAGTGAAAAGACTGATTCAAGGAGTATGGTGTTAAAAAGCAAATGAAGTGGAAATTTTTTGAGTGTTAAACTCTACCGAAAAACAGTGTGAGGGCAAATTTTCACACAGTAAAACTTAAAACAGGGGAAGGAAAGGTATAACAAGTCTTTTGCTTGTGTTTAGATGGCATAAAATACTAAATCAAAATTAAAACCCTTTACCAACACTAATTAAGTTAGGTAGGTCAATACTATTGACCTGATTTTTAAGAGGAAACAACCCTTGGAGCTAGAAAGATTAGGTGCCGGAACAGAATCACTCTATGAGTGTGTTTCTCCAAAAAAGAATAGTGTAGGTTGTATTGCACAGAGTTGTGTGAAGAAGAGGAAGGCTTATACAATCCTCTGAGGGCCTAAGAAAAGAGAAATACAAGTGAGCAAAAGGAAGATAAGACATGTAAAAATGATGAGTCATAAAAATTATGATTTTAAGTATACAGGATTTCCCCAGACTATATAAAATCCCAGCCTATACCCAGGGTGTTATTATCCATGGTGGAGTATTACTACCATCCCCTAAAAGCTGAATTCTGGGGTATGCCATCTAGAGATATTCAGTAGCTGGAATATGTGCTAGATAAGAAAGCGTGAGGTCTCCTTAAACATTAAACTGGCCACCACTTCCTGTCCCTATGGCAACATTCCACAATCTACAGCCAGTACTTAATGCATTGTTTATCACGTGTCAGGTGCTATGCTAAGATCTTTACACACATGACCTTATCTAATTAATGGATTGTTGAATAATTAAAAGATTCCAGGGCTTTATATATACCGGACCCAGCAAGTTATGTCCTAGAATGATCAAGGGTCAAGCCCATAGAAAGAGTTTCACTTGAAAGCAAATCACAGGTTCATTCAGGTACCCTGATTTACAAGTGGAACCAGAGATACAAGGAAAACCCAAAAGATAGGTCTGGCAGGGTCAGGAATCTAACATAAGCGCAAGTTGATGAAAGACCTAACAGTTTGTCTTTTCCTTGCCTCCACACTTCCTGTAAGGTATCTCCCTAATACACACGAGAGAGCTGTCTAGCAACCCTGTCATTGAAACCCCTTGTGACATTTGAGTCGCCTGGACCCCCACTGTACTTCTCAAATAGCCATTTTGGATTGCTGTCACTAGGCTACAAGCAGCCCCCTACGATATTATGAACTTTTCGAGGTCAAGGGCTTGCGCCTTCCTCATCTCTTCATACGCAACACCCATCAAGAATCCCAGCACAGAGAAAGTGATAATTAAGCCAAGCGAAAGGAGAGATGAATAAATAAATACACGAGCAAATGTTCAATGCTATGCTATTTCATCCATAAGCCACGCCCCTTGAGGGTTTGACAGCTCTGGGGCACCTAGGTACAATTTAAAACATTCACCACTAGATGGCACTATTTTAATAAAGCAATAAACCCTGACATTATTATCGGATACAGGTATATGCTTTAATCAAAGAGTAAAAAGGATTACTCTAAAGATGAAATTTTCTAACTTAAATTTCCATAATGCCCTAATTTTGTACCTGTCAAAAAGGAAAATACTTTCCATTAAACTCTCTAAATTCTCACTTTCCTCAATCCCATAGTCATGGCCACATAAACCACCATTAGAAAGTTGAATCCTTGCAGTACCACCCCAATAAGACTGGAGAACTTTCCTTGCTGGAATCTGTTATTGCTGTAGATGTTTTCAACCTCATATGCAAGGGCTTTGAAATCACATCCCTATGGACAGAGTCTGCCCTAGATAAAAACAACTACAAAATTGAATTATTTTTGGAGGGCAGCCCCCTTGAAGTGCAGGTTTCCCCCGCTATGTAAGTGTTCTGGGAACTCATAGGCATCATCTTACCAGCTAGCGTTGTTGTGAGAGGCTGCATGTGGCTTCAGTGAATTTTTTTGGAGATTCTTCCAACATGTTTGCCCATTTCATGATGGGTGATTTACAAGTGCACACCAAGCTGAGTGCTCAGGAGGTTTTGACCAAAAATGGCATGACTCCTGTGCCTCACCCTCTCTATTCACCCAATCTCTCCCTAAATGACTTTTTTTGTTGCTGTTTCTCAGGTTGAAAAAAAGTCCTCAAAGGGAAATGTTTTGCCAACGTGGAAGAAATAGAAAACAGCAGAAGCACTAAAAGGCAGCAAAATGGATGAACCCAAAAACCATTTTGAGTGCGAAGAAAGCATCTCAATAGGTGTATTGCATCAAATGGAGAGTACATTGAAGGTGACTGAAGTTTAAACATTTTGAACAAATTCTGATTTGGGGAGGCAGCCCCTTTGTATGGCAGCCACCAGTCCCATGGCATTTGGGAGGCTTTCAAAGTATAGACTCCTAGGTCATTGTCACCTCTGCCAATCAGAACAAGGCTCAGTGGCAGTAACAGGCATGCAGGCACTGGGTCTCAACACATTGCCGGCAGTTTCCAGGAGAAAGGGAATCCAGAATATGTCTCTGAGAAAAGTGGGATGGAAAGGTCACAGGCAAGGAGAAGGGCACTTTCTCTGGGCTTCCCTTACCCATAGACGGGTATTCCTAGGGCCAAGTCATTAAGTCCCCTCCATTTGGGACCAATTAAAACCATTTTCCCCAAGAAAAGAAAAAAATAAACCAATTCATGTCATTTCCTTACCCATATATATTAATAAGGTAGTTATGATAAGATGTATTCCTGTTATACTGGTTTTATTCCTTTTAAAATAAGCCTGGTGTTGAGAAATCATGCCTTTTCAATTTGGATAGCTTCCTCCAAAAGGTCCTGTCGAGTGTGCTGATTTTGGACTCTCAGAATACCCTCCCCCGCAGTTGTTTGCAGGTTCCAGCTTGTCACATCCAAGCTGTGCCTTCTCTTGTCCCTTCTGAGCGTTACTGCTCGCATGGCACTGCTGAGTACGTACTGTGTCATCTCACTCAACAGGAACTCTGGGAGAGCAAAGATCATGCCTTTTGTACGTTTTTAATCCCTGTGTACTGCCTAGCCAAAGCCCTGATGAATAAGCATTAGAAAGAGAATCAAGTAGCCTGAGTCTGAAGCGGCCCTAGAACTCAGCAATGAACTCACCTCCATCAGAGGTGAAGAGGTGGCCGAGAGCTTTGCGACATTCACAGCTACATCGTCTAAACCCAGTCTATTTAGACCCACACGCATCGTTGCCTCCTTCTATCCCTGTCCTTGCAGACCTGCTCCTCCTCCCGTCTTCCTCCTCTCTGTGGATGGCACTATGGTTCCACCAGTCCCATGTGCAAAACCGTGGAGTCACTGTTGCCTTTTCCCCCTTCCTCGCCCCCACCTAGCCTTTATCTGTCGCCCCTTTGCACCTCCACAGCTCTTTCCAGACCCTCAGTGCCCTCTCGTTTCAGAAATTGTCTGCTTTAGTACGAGACTTTTGAGGAGCAAGAGCCTTTATTCACTGACTTTCATATTGTCTCCAGAGGCTTTCACAATAGGGGTGCTCAGTTTATTAATTCATTTACCTGAGAGAATGTTCGATGCTGTCAATAAAGCAACAAATAAGATGGGAAATATACAGTCACACAGAGAGGCTATAATGTAGATCAGAAAAATTTAAGTCAAAATGAAAGATCAAGTTTGAACTAACCCCTTCCAAAATTATCTTTTATTTAGAAAAAAAATGTTTTCTTGTATTATAAAATGTGCAATACTATATCGAGTAGGACGTGAATGACTTTCGTTCAACCATAAAACCAGTGAAAAGAAAATGAAATTGTCCAGATTTGGGTACAGAAGAGATATTATGACAACTTAGTATTGAACTATTTTTAGAGGTGAGAAAATACCCTATGCTCCGAACCTTCCCTGGCCTCCTGCCCAAACAAGAGACTTGCAAATCTGATTTATAAATTTTAGAAAAGATGGTAAAGGATCGCTGTGCAATGCCTTCCAGATTACATTTGCATTTTAATAGAAAATGTCAACGCCCCTGTCTCCAAGGTTGATGCATGCTGGAATCTTCAGGCGCCTTGGCAGGTCGTTCATGAGGGCCATTCCTTGCCCATCTGATGACATCACAGGGCTTTCGTCCTATCGCAGACAGGGACAACGCCACTACTACTGCACCCATCAGAGTGTCTCAGGCCAGGAAACAATGACACTGACTTCCTCTTCTTTTAAAGGATGACTGTTAGTATCTCTGGAGTCAAAAGATCTGGAAATGGTTATGATTGTTTTTGCCGCTGCTGTTATTCCCTTTATGATTTTTAGTGTGCAGGATTTCCCTGCACTATACCAAATCCCAGCCTATGCCCAAGGTGTCAGTATCCATGGTGGAGTATTACCACCATCTCCCAAGAGCTGACTTCTCGGGCATGCCATCTAGAGATATTCAGTAGCTGGAATATGTACTAGATAAGAAAGCGTGAGGTCTCCTTAAACATTAAACTGGCCACCCCTTCCTGCCCCTATGGCAACATTCCACAATCCACAGCCAATACTTAATGCGTTTTTTATCATGTGCCAGGTGCTAGGCTAAGATCTTTGCACACATGACCTTATCTAATTTTCACAATCCTAAGGAGTACACTAAATTAGTATCCCCATTTCCAGAGGAGGAAGCTGAGGGTCAGAGATGATCTAGCCTCCGGTTATACGGCCAGTAAAGAACAGGATCTTTCTGACCCTTTTTATCCTTCTTTCTTCCAACTTTTTACAAAGACAAGTCTTTTTTTTTTTTTTTTTGGTCAATTTATGCTTATAAACCCCTAACTTGATATTAGACTATCTCCTATTAGTAAATTAAGTCCTGACAATTAAGAAGTCATTCATACCACATGTTCTCACTCATAAGTTGGCCCTGGTCACCCAAGCACAAGGATGGGATCGTCAGATGCTGGACACTGTTAGGCAGAGGGAGGGATGGCGGAAGGAGGAGGGGACCAGGCAACATACTGGGCACCTGGTCCTCCATCAGGAGGAGAGAGAGAGCCAGTTAGAAGCCTAAACTTCACCTGCGTGCAACGTTCTTATATAGTAAATCCTCACTTGTACCCCACAACTCTAAATTTTTTTTAAAAAGTCATTCATTTAGGTGCTTGGGCACAATGCTATATCCATGAGCTAAACTTTGCCAATATTCCTGAAATATAAAAATATATATATATTTATAGAATTTTTTAAATTCTAAGAAAAATAAGACCAGGCCAGGCTCGGTGGCTCGGCCTGTAATCCCAGAACTTTGGGAGGCCGAGGCAAGTGGATTGCCTGAGCCCACGGGTTCAAGACCTGCCCAGGCAACTTGGCGAGACCTCGTCTCCACAATAAATAAAAAATTAGCCAGGCGTGGTAGCACATGCCTGTAGTTCTGGCTACTTGGAAGGCTGAGGCAGAAGGATCACCTGAGCACAGCAGGTCGAGGCTGTGGTGGCCGTGAGCGTGTCACTGCTCTCCAGTCTGGGTGACAGAGTGAGACTCCAACTCAAAAAAAAAAAAAAAGAAAGAAAAAGAAGACCGAAGTTGTCATTTTACAGATGAGAAAAGTAAGACCATAGATAAAATATGCCTTGCCCTAAGTGTTGTAGCATGAAGGGAGCTAGAACCCGGGCACATCTCTTCCCAAAGGACTCAGCCCACCAACTGAGACTAACTCTGAACAGCATAAATTTTGTTTACAAATAGCACCGTATGGTAGCTAAGAGCACAGACTGTAGACTCAGACCAAACAGGCATCCTCCCCTTCCATTACTATATGATCTCAGTCAGCTAGTAAGGTCTCAAAAGAGCTTTAAAGGATGACTTCACCAGGCTGACAGGCAGGAAAGGGCACTCCAGGCAGAAGCAGCATTAGAGGCAGAATCATGGAGGCATAAAATAGCGTAGGATATTCAGAGAGGTATAAGAGTAAGATATTGCTAGAGCATAAGAACCAACGTACAGGGTAGGGGGATGAGGAAACTGGAGGTTTAAGCAGAGGCCAGTGATACATCAAGCAGAGGCCAGTGATGCATCAAGCTTGTACTTTCCCCTTCAGGGAATGAGAACCCAATGACAAGTTGTAATAGAGCAGAGATAAGGTCAGGTAGGCCTTTTGGATAGCTCTGATGATCTGTCTCCAACTTCTCTCATCTTTCTAACTGCCCAGAATGACCTGGAACCTCCTCGTCTTCAAGCCGAATTCCAAGTTAATTTCAAGGCTCTGTTGATAATTCATTGCCATCGGAAGGCCTTTCTGGTGCTTCCATCCCACGGTGTTCTTTCCCGTTCTCTGCCTTCCCTCAGCAAGTTTGGTTGATCAGCTCCATCATAACTCACTACTTCCTGCCTTGGAATAGCCCTCAAGACCTCCAGAGGCAAAAGTGTGTGAAGCCACCAGCTGATAGGTTCTTTCAGGGTAAGACTCTGTGTTCTACTTTGGGACCCCCTCCCGGTAGCCCACACCCAGTGACTACTCTCTGTCAACAGCTCACTGAGGCCTCGGAGGGGACTGCTGCCGCTGGCAGAGAACTAACAGACTGCTTATCCTGCACACACTTCACATGTTCAGAAAATAGAAACACTTCCTTAGAAATCCTGTGCTTCTCCAGAACACGAGCGTTCCCAGAGAAATTTAGGTCACCCGATTCCTGGTTCTCCAGGGACCTTCTTTCCATCAGCAGAAACACAAGTGCCTGCTACAAGGGCAAAGCTATTCAATTAGCTCTCATTGAAGCTCCCTCTTTTCCCCACAGGTGTAAATTGGGTGCCCGGCATGCTGTTTTGAACTTGACTCAACATAAAAAGATATTTATTTCCAGACTGTCCCTGGCTCCCAAGAAGGAGGCAAAGGCACACTCGAGGCTTACAAAGTTTACCCTACATGCCCCAATCCTCTACCTGGGGGAAATCAGGGACGGGGAGGATTTTGCTAAGCATGTTATAGGGCAAATCATTCTTCCTGGGCCTGCGGAGGAAAGGGTAGCAGGTGGTGGCGAAGGTACCCTAAAAGTGAGTAAATATTCAGACAGCATATGATTGCCATGCACAGAAGTAGATTTTCTCTTAGGAAAAAGAGAGTGATTGTAAACTCAGAATTACAGAAACCTGCACTATGCAAAAAAAAATTTTTGATCTAAGGATGCATCAAATCTTTTGTCACAATCCTTACATTTGACAGCAACAACCAACCATGTTTTCTCCAATTCTCTAACTAATTTCAGCTACATTCATACCATTGTCCTCCTTCCATGGCTGTCCTATAAGGGACCGCATATAACGCACTTCATGATCTGGCCTGTACTTTCAGACGAGGTTCATCTCTTGTTACCCTCTCAACATATAACTTCTATCTCCTGCCAAACTGACCTATTGCGTTTCCTCAAATGGGGAAACGCAATAACTCTATCTCATCTCTATTCTGTCTCATCTCTATTCCTTTTCCCATGCTATTTCTTTCCTTTTGGGGGTGGGGGGGAAGCATATTTTTACACATCCTATTCTTTCAATTTTCTGATTAACTCCCATTCTTAAACACAACAACCAAAACTTATCAGTAAGTGCCTCAAGGACTTCTCACATTGTATCAGGCATTACTATATTAAAAGCAAGTAAGACGTGCCTTCAAAATCCAGCTCAGGCAGCATCATGTCCAGAAGCCACCCTCACCCCTCCTCTTCAAGAGCCACCACTTCTCTCTCTCTCTCTCTCTCTCTCTCTCTCTCTCACACACACACACACACACACACACACACACACACACACGCACACACACAATTTTTCTCTATGGGAGAGCTTATCATACTCCACTGAAACGGATTGTTTGCTGATTATGTCTCCTACCAAGTTATGAGTTTTCTGACATCAGAAACAATGTCTTCCATTTCTGTCCTCACCGCTTCCCGCTTCTACTCCTAAAGCCTGGCCCTTAGCATTTGCTCAATACATGTTTATTAAATGAATGAAGAAAGAACTGAGTAAATTCCAGTGGCAGACTTTTTATGGCACAAACAAACCATTGTCTAGGGAAATCGTCGTCCTGGTATAAAATCCCAGTCGTGTCTTGCTAGCTTTGGTTTAGAAAAATTATTAAACCTATATTTTCATCTAGTCAACAGATAGAGCAAAGATATAACTATGAACCAGGCTGACTTAATTCCTGCCCTCATAGAATTTATATTTTAGTGGGGAAGACAAACTCAAAATAAGTCAAAAGACAAGTAAAAACAATGGTAAATTGTAATAGGGACTATAAAAAAGAAACAAGATGTAGAGGTGGAAAATGACAGAGAAAGATCTTCAGTGGTTAGGCAAGAGTTCTGTGAGATACTGACGTTGAAGTGAGACTTACTAAAAGCTGAGGCACTAGTCAGAAGAAAACAATATTCTAGCCAATGGGAAAGCAGATGCAAGGGTCCTAAGACAGGAAAGAATTGGAAACCTCAAGATCTTCAAGACCCTCAGTGAAATTGAAGCACAATGAAAAAGGAGAGGAGCAGACAGTGGGTTAGAAAGACCAGCAGAGGCAAGGTCTTACATGGCCTTATATACAGGCTCCTGTAAGGAATTTGGATTCTTTTCCTAGGTACAATAGGAAGGTATACAAAGATTTTACAAGGGAAGTTACCTGATCAGGCTTAGATTTAAGAAGAGCATCTTTTCTGTTAAATGAAGAACAGGATGAATAATATTTGGGATAAGGTACCTTTCTGAATTGTTCCAACTTTTTGCCAGAAATAATTTCATCATTTAACTCTTTAGTACAGAGGTCAGTAAACTTTGTCTGTAGAAGGTCATATAATAAATATTTCGGGCTCTGTGGTCTATATGGTCTCTTTCATAATTACTCAGTTCTGTCATGAAACTCTGGGTGAAAACAGAATGAGTATGGTTATGTGTCAATGAAACTTTCTCAAAGGAAATCTTACAGTATTTGTCACTAGCAGATCTGCCCTTAAAGAATGTTCTTTAAGTGGAAAGGAAGTTCTTTAAGTGGAAAGGAAATGATAAAAGAAGGAATCTTGGACTATAAGAAAGGAAGAAAGAATAATGGCAAGAATACAAATAGAGATACATAAAATAGACTATCTTCAACCTCATGAGTTTTATAAATAATATTTAATGATATAAACAAAAACCATTACACCATCTGATACCCAAGACAATGATAGTTAACAGTGGGGAAGATAAAGAAACCTAAACTTGAAGTGTTAAGTTGTTGATGCCATTAAACTGTTCTAAGTCATACATACTAATATCCAGGTTAATATAACTACTAAAACAACTATACAAAGAGATATACTCCAAAATGTTACATAAAAAGCAAGAAGAAATTATTTTTTTAAAAGTTTATGTATCCCACGAAAAGCAAGAAATGAGAAATAAGGAAAACAAACAAAAAGAAAATAATAAAATGGCAGACTTAAGCTCTAACAAACCAATATTTACATCAAGTGTAAATGGTCTAATATATCAATTAAAAGGCAGAGATAGGTAGAGTGAACATGGACAAAAGAAAAACAAAAATACGTCAAATTCAACAGCATAAGCATATTGAAAGTTAAAGCATGGGAAAAGATATATCATGTAGATACTAATTTTTTTTTTTTTTTTTTGAGTTGGAGTCTCACTCTGTTGCCCAGACTGGAGTGCAGTGGCCACTCCTGGCCACCGCAGCCTCGACCTGCTGGGCTCTGGTGATCCTTCCACCTCAGCCTTCCAAGTTGCTGGAACTACAGGCTCGCGCTACCACGCCCGGCTAATTTTTTGATTTATTGTAGAGATGAGGTCTTGCTTGCCCAGGCAGGTCTCGAACCTGTGGGCTCAGGCAATCCACTCACCTTAGCCTCCCAAAGGCACGGGATTACAGGCTGAGCCACTGAGCCTGGCTAGATACTAATTTTTAAAACATACACAAACAAGTTCTATAATAGGAAATTTCATTGCTTCTTTCACTTGACCTTCCACTTCCACTCCACAGCTCAAAATAATTTTACCCTTATATATTTGAATACTGAGAATCTTTCATTGAGCACCTATATCAATCAGCATAGCTACATAATACTTCACTACCAAGTCCAAAATCTCAGTGACTTCACACAACAAAACTTATTTGTCACTTAAAAATCATATACAATGGAAATGGTATCAACTGAAAAGTTACAGAAACAATACAATTATTCAAAAAGAAGCAGCAATCAAAATTTAAAAATAAAAGTCAATAACTTTATGTAACTAAATTAGTTACAAGATGTAATAAAAGAAATAGTCCCTTTTAAGCAGAAGATATTTATAGAAAAATAAACAAGTGAATCAATGAATAGCTGAGTCCTACTTCAAATAAAGATAAGAAATAAGGACCCAGATTTGTCCCCCTACTTGAAACAGCAAAAAAATTGGACAAATATATAAAACAATGTTTCCAAAACATTGGATGTCAATCAAAAAAGTAGTTTCTAGGATGGTTTCAGCTTACTGCCTAAAAAGTTTTCAGATATAGTACCAAAAAAATTAATGAAACTGGAAAGAACCCAATGGTATTCCTGAATTGAAGAATAAAAATTGGGAGTTTAAGGAGATTAAAGTGTCTAGAATTCACAAGACAGAACAGCAGAGAAGAGAGAGCAGGAAAGAAAGAGAGAAAGAATAAAGGATTTGAAGGAAAAACACTTGGGGCTCACATAGAACCTGGCATGGTTTCTATTTTCACCAGCCAGCATGAAAAGCAAAACAACTCATAGATCATCAAGTGGTGTATTGAGCAGTAGAGAAACATGTCCCTCTAAATTAACACTGCTCTGGTCATGTGTAACAAAGATAAAAAGCAAAAAACATTATGTATTATAGGAAGATAAATATTTGGCACACAGAAAGAATATAACACAGTCTGGCACCAAAAATTGCTAGGCATTCAAAGAGAAATAAAAATATGACCCATAATTAGTAGAAACAATCAATCAAAAATAGCTTAAAAATACCAGAAAAGACAGGATTAGTAGATAAAGACATTAGAACAGTTTTTATAACTATATTTTATGTGTTCAAGAAACTAGAATATATTGAGCATGTAAACTAGAAATCTGAAAGCTTTAAAAAAAAATCAGATCAATCTTTTAAAAATAAAAATTATAATCTCTGAGATGAAAAAATATTGAATGGAATATGAGATTAGACGCTGCAGAAGAAAAAGTTAGTGAACTGGAAGCTATAGTACAATTGAAATTATCCAAAATAAGACACAAAGAACAAAAAAAGAGAGACAACTTCAAGTGACCTAATTTATGTAGTTGGAGTTCCTAAAGAGGATGAGGGATAGGGATAGAGAAATATTTGAAGAAATAATGGCCAAATATTTTCTAAAGTGATGAAAACTATAAATCCAAAGATTAAAAAACCTCAAAGAAATGTGAAAAAAGTTAAACAAAGGCATATAAAATCAAACTGTTTAAAATTATTAATAAGAAAAATCTTAGAAATAGAGAAAAAGACAAATTACATTTTTTAGAAAAAAGTCTGACAGCAGACTTTTTATCAGAAACAATGCCAGCCAAGACGATGGAGAAACATTTTATAAAATAAAATGTTTTTCAAACCAATATCTTACTTGGAAACCTAGGGCTTAACAAATAAAAGCATTATTTTTTTCAGAGAAGAGTACTGCAAAACCTTAAATTTATAACATTTTCTCATTATAAAGGTAACCGATACATGTAATGATGATGTTTTAATAAACTAAAAAAATTGAAACTGGCAGATTATAGTGTAAGGCTTAAAATTAGATGTCTGCCTTGATATCTTTGAGTCTCACAGGGCCTCAAACTCTTAAATTCCCCTGTTCTTACCAGACATATCCCTCATTCAGTGGAAAAGGCTTCCCACCTGGCTAGTTCTTCTGGAAGCAGGGCCAGCTGCATACCATCTGGTCTCACCTGATGGGTTTCACTTCCCTGCCAACTCACAAAATTATTCAAACAAGCCAATCACACCCTCTCACAGGAATCAGGAGTCACCTTATCTTATCCTCTTGTTACTACAAAACCTGCTTCTCACAGCCCTTACTGTCCAGTCTCCTCCTAAGTGCAACCCCCGTGTGGCCCTCTGTAGTATGCTACATCTCCCTTCCCAGGGCTCTGAGTATATCTGACTAATAAACTGCTGTCAGTCTCTTCTGTCCAGCAACAGGTATCATGTGTTCAGCCATCTTATACTATTTAGGGTAGGGAATACTCTCTCCTGACAGGTTAAGTAGGAGATGATCTGAACACAAGTATAGATTGCAGTTGTAATCAGATTAGGCTGACATAAATTTTGGTTTTTTCCTTAGTGTGTACAAAATCTTGATCTACTATGATAAGAAATTGAAAATGGTAAAGTGTTTTTATCTTACCAGATCATAAAGTTTTGATTCAAGGTTGAATGATATTGTTTAACAATATTCCTAATTATAAATATTAAATATACTAAGTCTCTATATGACCAATATACAATCACAGCACACATTCACTTGTTATTTGCTTATATATTCATTTGTCATTTACATTCACTTGTACAAATTACTATATACATATTACAGGAACAAATGTGTTTATTATAAAATACTTATAAAATTGTGTTCAGGTGGACATGTACATGCTAGAACCCTTTAAAAGACCATTGTGGAACTACAGCCTTACTAATCAATGACACATTTAAACAAATTTCAAATATATGAACCAAGATTAACACGAGAAGCTTTCTTCTAAGTCTACACAAAGATGGGTAAATTGGCATCACAAGTTAATATATGAATAGTCTCTGTTGAATTTGATACAATATACTTGAACATAATTGCATTATACTTTTTGTTAAATAGTAAAAAAATTTGAATATCTATTTATTTATCTTTTCTCCTGTTGATGGGGATTTATATTGTTTCTAGAGTTTTGTGATTATAATTAAACATGCTAAACATTCTTGCATTTATCCACTGGTACACATTTGCAAAATTTCTTTAGAATATGTAAATGAGAGAATAATTAATGAGTTGTAATGTATGTGAATGTTCCACTTTAGAGATAATGCTGATTGTTTTCCAAAGTATCAGTAACAATTTACCCATAACAAAAATATGGGTAAATTTTAGAAATATAAGACTGAGTAAAAAAAAATTAAAAGTAAGTCCAAAATGTTATATGTGGCATCTTAACTTTTTATAAAGTTATGAATAATAAATACCAAATAACATTATTTTTACAAAGAAGAATATTTTTTGCCATATAATAACATTCCAAAAATAACATTTCTTCTCAAATTAAAAAAAAAAGGATAAGTCAACACAAGATTTGGGTAAGTGAACTCAAGCAGGAAAGATGGGACCAAGAAGTAAAGGACCACATTTGTCAATGTAATCTAACTTCCAAGCTGAGTGGTGCACATATGACTGTTTATTTTATATTAAAAATAAATAATTAGCCGGGCTCGGTGGCTCAGCCTGTAATCCCGCGCCTTTGGGAGGCTGAGGTGAGTGGATTGCCTGAGCCCGCAGGTTCGAGACCCGCCTGGGCAAGCGAGACCTTATCTCTACAATAAATCAAAAAATTAGCCGGGCGTGGTAGCACGCGCCTGTAGTTCCAGCTACTTGGAAGGCTGAGGCGGAAGGATAGCCGGAGCCCAGCAGGTCGAAGCTGAGGTGGCCAGAAGCGGCCACTGCACTCCAGTCTAGGCGACAGAGTGAGACTCCAACTCAAAAAAAAAATAATTAATTAATTAATTAATTAATTAATTAATTAAAAAATCATGCCTGGACCAATAAGAAGAGTATGACATGAACCAAAAATCTGAGTTCAAAATAATAAATAAAATTCAACTCTAAACCGAAATGGTAAACATACCTCTCCTCAGAATCAAGCAAGCTAAAACTTAATGAAGTGGGAAGAAATTCAGACTTTAAGTTAATGAGGAATCCAGCCCTAGGTTTACAGCTATCTTTGTTAGCATGTCCTCATACATGTAAGATGGAGAATTGAATTTGATAAAGGAGGTATTTCAAGTCATTGGGGTAAGGATGGATTATGGAGTAACCAGAAATAGGACATCCAACCAGCTGATGACAAAGGGAAGGACAGAGGGAAGAAGAAATGGTGAAAAGAGGGAAAGAGGGTTGACCACCGTGTTGTTTCTTATACCAGAAAGAGAAAAAGATAAATTCTAGACAAATCAAAAAGTTTTAAAAATAAAACCTGTGAAAGCACTAGAATAAGTACAGGCACATTTATTTAAAATCTTGGAATTGGAAATATCTTTGTAAACAGAACATAAAATCCAGAAGCAATTTTAAAAGAATGACAAATTGTCTACATAGAAAAAAATTTTTGTACCTAAAAATGTATAAACAAAGTCAAAAGACAAGATACTTACAAAAGTATGTACAACATGATGCAAAAAAATTAATTTTCTTATTTAAAAAGACTTTATGTAAATCAATTTTTAAGGGATAATGCAATAGAACATATTCCAAGACTATGATCAGGCAGCTCATAAAACCAACGTCCTATAAAACATGAAAATATGCTCACCTTCTAAAATGTAAAGAAATATAAATCAAAATAATGAGATACCATTTTGCCACAATAATCAGTGTTGGCAATAGTGTGCGGGAAAAGAAATTTAAATTCTTGTAGGAATTGCCATAACGGTGAAGTGCGAATTTACATAATTTTTTGGATAACAATTTGTCTATGTCTATCAAATTTCTAAATACCCCTACAATTTAACCCAATCATCCCATTATTAGAAATTTTTCTTTAGACATACATATTCCAAAATATTTGCCAAGACATGGATACATCCTTATAACTGCAATTACAAAAACAGAAAACAATCTAAATGTCCACCAATAAGAACCAGTAAATACACTCTGGTACATTCACACAGTGGTGCGTCACACAGTCAAAAGAAACTATTAGCTTGGTCTGTATGTGCTTAAGTGGAAAGAACTCCCATATGCATTTACATTTTGAAGTCTATGTATACAATGTCATGGATAATATGATTCCATTTGTGTAAATTTAAAGGATACTTATATAATAAAAGTATATACATATATGCACATATACACAAATGAACATACATTATATTTCTAAACTACAGATATATGCATAAAACATTTTCTGGAAATATACACAAAAAGAAGAGAGATGATGGGGTGAAGACATTTTACTTTTTATTTTACACCTTTCTGTGGGGTTGGTGCATTACTTGCATAAATAATACAAGTCATGTAACATATATATCAGGCTGATACATAAGTTAATAGCGTTTTTCCACTGGCCCATGGAATGCGAGCATGGTTGTTGACGGGTCATGGTTCATCACATTTGCCAGTTCTCGAGTTGACTGATGTGGATCATCGTAGATTAAAGCATTTAAACAGCCTTTCTCAAAGCCCGATAGTCTTCCTGAATCTGAAGAATCAGTCAAGTCCAAGTGGCTCCTCCCTGAAACAACAGAACCATTTTCTTACCGTGCTTTCCCCGATGGCATTCGCCTCATACACAGCACAAATGTTTCAAGCTGCCTCCACTGCCTTTACTCCTCTGTTAAACTCAAATAGAAGAATATGTCAGAAGTGTTCTTTTTTTCCCCCTACTTAACACTCTATCTTCTTTATCCCACAAATAGGACTAACTTTCTTCAAATCTGCAAAATGCAAGGCACATTCACAGGCACAACATTGTCACTCCAAATGACAAACCACAAATCAGCTCCCAAACCCCCAGTGTTGCCATGTCCAAAACAAATGCTATGAACTTATGTATCAGCCTAATATATGTGAAGGTGGAATGAGATGATAATATATAAGGTAATTGACACAAAGAAGAAATACCTAAAAAATGTTAGTGCTACTCTTCCTAACACAGAGAGCTAACAAGTCTTCTCTAGTCCTACCAAACCTCTTTTTAATGTAAGCTCCTAACTTTGGACCTTTATGAATATAAAGAATAACTTAAGATCTTAAAGTGGAAAATTTGTCAATACCTAAGGTTTTCAGATGAAAAAGAATAACTCAGGGTCATGGAAAATTCCTAGATAGAGGTAAAGAGAATTAGACCATCCTCCTATTTTTTCTTTATTAAATGGAACTTATTTAAATTTTACACTCTTAAACATTCAAAAATAATCTCTCCCAAATCCTAAATACTGATATTTACAATGTGATTTTTGTTCCTAACTGGCTTCCTTTACCTCCAGGTTATCTTGACACAAAAAAGAAAACTCAGGCCAGGCATGGTAGCACATGCCTATAGTCCCAGCTACTGAGGAGTCTTAGACAGGAAGATCTCTGGAGTACAGGGATTCAAGTTCAGCCTCGGCAACATGGTGACACACTATGAAAGAAAACTCAGGAGAAAATTTTTTCTTGTCAAAAAATAGAAATGTTCACTCAAAGGAGTTCACAGTTTACTGATTTTTTTCTACATTAACTCTGTTCATTCCTCAAAAGAGGAATAGGATTTGAGGTATGAGACGCAATAATTAATGTCATAAAAAATTTAGAAATTAAAAAAAAAAATCTTATCCAAGGAAGCACTGCAGGATTGCACTTAGATTCAAAGGGTCTAGACCTGCCTGGGCTTTCCCTGGCTGGACCAGCCCTCCTCCAAACACAAGAGCTGTCAGTGCCAGAAACCAGGCCAAATTCCAAGACAGAACCCCACCTCCAAGTGCTTTTTATCATTTTTTAATTGCACGTGTCTGTAGTACCTTACTGCCTGCCACTTAGTATTCCTGCATGCTGCTAAACAGCTGCCATGTTGTTTCCCTAGAGATAGGTTCTTGTATATCCCTACCAATTTCACAGGGCTGTTGTAAACCTTAATTAATTAATGTTTCCTGAATGCCTTAAGGTTTTCAGATGAAAAAGTGCTAGGTAGAAGCGTAGAAAGGCTTATTAAATCTCCAGTTTTGTCCTGGAGATTGAAGTCTCTCACCTGGTCGTGACTCCTAACAGGGCACGTTCCAGACCCCTGTGCCTCGTTCAGGGTCCTCAGATCATGGCAAAATTTTGCTCTAGCCATCATATCAACCTAGCCTTCCAAAAGGTGACAGATTATTCAAAATATCATACATGGCTACCGGCCAAGACCACACTCTTCTCCTCCAACCAGTCTGGGTGTAGAATAATTTTCTCATAGTAGACCACAAAATAACCCTGTGAGATTCTAGAATGGACCTAAAGTCCTTTGTTTTTTGGTTTCTAATGTTTAGCAAAGGATATTTTTCAACAGTGAAAGTTTTCAGATGAGCACAAGAGGTAAAGAGACATTTCAAAGAGTAAGAAGCCCAAAAGGCCAACAATCATATAAAAAGGTTTCTAACATCACTAGTAAACAAAGAAATTAAAATAGCATTAAAATACTATTTGCCACCTATCCTATTGACCTAACCTTACCATTCTGAGTGCTGGCAAGAATGTAGAACCAAGAGAAAGCTGTTCATGGGAGTACAATTGATACAATCACATGAGAAGCAATCAGTAAAGCTAAACATGTGACCACCCTATGATGCATATATTTCATTTCTTCACAAAAACATTCTTGCACATGTGCATAAGGGAAAGGTTAAAATATTAACAGATTGATAGCAGTCTCACTTTCAATCGCAAAAAATGAAAGACGATGTAAAGTTTCATCAACAATAGAACAAAAATAAGTTATGATATAATCAAATAAAAAATTACATAATAGCATTGAAAATAAATGAACTGGAGCCATTGAATCAGCATGAAAATATTTGCAGACACAATGTTAACAAAGAAAGTTACTATGGAATACACAAAGATGATACCACCATGTGAAGATAAAAACATGTAAAACAATACCATATTGTCCGGGTATACAAACATGAAATAAAACTTCAAGAAAACGCA
>CAUYQG010252999.1:0-11281 GCA_963574415.1 Tarsius wallacei
GAGCTAATAATATATTGTCTCAGATGTTAGAACATTTTAAAATTTCTGAAATTGGAGAGCATACTACAATCCATATACATATTTACTGTGGGAGCTTTCCTGTCTGCCTTCTTAAATATTTTTCTTTCTCCCAAAAGTTTGTTAGGAAACTAGTGGTCCAGTTTTCAATGTGTAACATCTTATAATTTAAAAAATGATAATGCTTACTTAACAAATTTGTTTTGAGTATTAAGTAGGCTTTTAATATAAAAGGTCAACATATAATAGATGCCTGATAAATAGGAGGTGATGAGCTCAGCAAGATGGAAAATAAAATGCCCATGAATTGAGGAATATTTATATTTATAAAGGCTTTTTGTCTTTTTGTGCTCTCTAGACTTTGGTGAATTTTCTTTCAACCTAGGAAAATAAATGATTTACAAACTGCAAAATATGTGGCATGATGTCATTCTCAGAGTGCCCAAGGTGAAAAAGTTTTGAATTTGCTATAAATGTATTGATTCATTCGAACAAATGAGTGTCTACTATATGTTTATGTGTTTTAAGCACCGGAGATACAAAAGTGAAAAAAATTGGACAATAATCTTTGTATTCATAGGGCTGATATTCTTGTAAGGGAATCAATAAAGCAACAAATGGTAATAGAGAGAGCTGGGGGTTGAAGGATCAATTTTAAAGAAAAGTCTTACCAAGTAGGTAACTTTTGATCAAAGACCATGTGGATGTTTGGAAGCAGAGCACTTCAAGCAGAAGAAATTGTAAGTGACAAAGCTTTAAGGCAGAAGCATGCCATATGTATTCAAGGAACATCAGGGAGCCAATGTGGCTGAAGCAGGTGAGTGACAGATGTGGTAAGAAATTAAATCAGAGAGATAGTGAGGCAGGTATTCAAAGTTGTCTGTGGCCTTGAGAATCAGATGTTGTTACAGTTTTTTAAAAAAACTTTATTATAAAGATGTGGGGTACATTTCAGGGTTAGATATACAAACATTGCTCATGCAGGTACCCTTGCTGATGAGGTATGCTCCTCCCTCACCTAGCAGTTTCCTTCAACTGCCAATCCCACCCCCCTCTCCTGACAGTTTCCCACTACTGCCAATTGCTTTCTTATAGCATTATAATTGTTCAACGTCCGTTTATGAGTGAGAAGATATGGAGCTCTGTTCTTTGTTTCTGTGATAAATCATTGAGTATGATCGACTCCATATCCACCCAAGTTGCTGCAAAGTCCATGTATTTGTCCTTCTTTATGGCTGCATAATATTCCATTGTGTATATGTACCACATTTTTTAAATTCAGTCCAGCTTCGATGGGCAACACGGTTTCTTTATTTTGTTTTGATCTGCCCCAAAGTTTACTGAGTCTATTCTCTTGTCATCTTCATTTTATAATGAGCCCGCTTATTGAGTTTTTATTTTTTTAATTCTATAATTTCTATTTGGTTCACTTTTATAACTTCTATTTCTTTGCTGAGATTTTCTATTTTTTATATATCTCAAAAAAATTTTAATTGATTTTTGGTGCATTTTTATGACAACTGCTTAAAATTCTTGTTGGATAATTCTTTTTAAAATAAATTTTATTTTAAAGATTGGGGGTACAATTCAAGGTTATGTATGCAAATGTTCATTATGCAGGTACCCTTGTTGATTAGGTGTGCCACCCCCTCCCCCAGCAGAATCCCCCTATTGCCAATCACACCCCCAATGCAATTTCCCACTGTTGACAATGCTTTTCTTATAGTATTATGATAATTGTTCAAGGTCCACTTATGAGGAGAACATGTCATACTCAGTTCTTTGTTTCTGTGATAGATCACTCAGTATCATGGACTCTAAGTCCATTCAAGTTGCTGTGAATTTCATAATTTTGTCCTTCTTTATGGATCTGTAATATTCCATCCTGTATATGTATCACATTTTTTTA
The DNA here is from genome assembly GCA_963574415.1 of Tarsius wallacei. Taxonomy (NCBI): domain Eukaryota; kingdom Metazoa; phylum Chordata; class Mammalia; order Primates; family Tarsiidae; genus Tarsius; species Tarsius wallacei. The sequence continues at coordinate 1,928 of CAUYQG010252999.1, forward strand.
TCCAGTCCTCTTTTGATGGGCAGCACAGTTGATTCCACGTTTTTGCTATTGTGAATATTGCTGCAATACACATACGTGTGCAGGTATCTTTTTCATAGAGTAATTTGAGTTCCTCCAGGTATATTCCCAGCAGGGGGATTGCGGGGTCATATGGAAGATCAATTTTAGACCATTTAGGAATCATCAAACTGTTTTCCACAGAGGGTGTACTAGTTTACACTCCCACCAACAGTGTAGAGGCATTGCCTTTTTGCCACATCGTCTCCAGAATCTGTTATTTTTTGAGTTATTGATAATGGCCACCCTGACTGGAGTTAGATAGTATATCAGTGTGGTTTTAATTTGCATTTCTTTGATGACTAGTGAGGCTGAACATTTTTTCATGTATCTGTTGGCTGCTCATATGTCTTCGTTTGAGACGTGCCTATTCATATATTTTGCCCACTTTGTAATGGGGTTGTTTCTTTTTTTTTTCTTTTTGGCACATTTTAGTTTCTTGTAGATCCTAATGTTAGGCCTATGTCAGATAAACAACTGGCAAATATTTTTTCCAGTCCATGGACTGTCTCCCAGCTCTCTTGTTGGTTTCTCTGGCTTTGCAGAAGCTTTTCAGTTTGATGAGGTCACTTGTCGATCTTATCTCTTATGGTATCGGCACTTGCGGTTTTAATGAGGAATTGGTTGCAAGTTCCAATTTCCATAAGGGTGTCTCCTGTGTTTTCTAAGTTCCTTAAAGTTTGAGGTCTTTGATCCATTTAGAGTTGACGTTTGTGTATGGTGATAAGTAGGGGTCTTGTTTGAATCTTCTGCATGTGGTCATCCAGTTTTCCCGGCACCATTTACTGAATAGGTTCTCCTCTTCCCAGTTGTTGTTGGTGGAGGCTTTGTCAAAGATGAATTGATTGAGAAATGAGATTTTGCTTCTGTAATCTCTACCCTGTTCCATTGGTCTTTTCACCTGTTCTTGTACCACCACCAGGCTGTTTTGCTTATTGTAGCCTTATAATAAAGATTAAAGTCTGGGAGTGTGATACTTCCCACTTTATTTTTGTTTGTTTGTTTGTTTGCTGAGGATTGTTTTGGCTTTTCATGGTCTTTATGTTTTCATATGAATTCCTGTATTGTCATTTCCAGGTCTGAGAAGAATGCTGCTGGTAATTTAAAGGTTATTGCAATAAATCTGTAGATTGCCTTGGGTAGGAAGGACATCTTAACAACATTGAATCTTCCAATTCATGAGACTGGAATATTTTTTCCATTTGTGTCATCTTTGATTTCTTTGAGCAGTGTTTTGTCCTTTTCATTGTAAAGGTCTTTCACGTTTCTGGTTAGGAAGATACCAAGGCATTTCTGGTTTTTTGTGACTGTTGTGAATAAGATTGTGCTTTTTATTTGGGTTTCTGTTTGTGTATTGTTGATGTATAGAAATGCAACTGTCTTTTGAACATTTATTTCATACCCTGAGACTTTGTCAAAGTCCTTTATCGGTGCAAGGAGGTTTTTGACAGATTCTCTTGGGTTTTCAAGGTTTAGAATCCTGTCGTCTGCAAAGAGGGATAATGTAGCTTCCTCTTTTCCTATTTGAATACCCCTGATTTCATTCTCTTGTCTGATTGCCCTAGCTAGGACTTCCAATACTATGTTGAAAAGGAGAGGTGAGAGTGGGCATCCCTGTCTTGTTCTGGTTTTTAGGGGAAATGGTTCCAATTTCTGTTTGTTTAGCAGTATTTTGGCTGTGGGTTTCTCATAGATGGCTCTTACTATTTTCAGGTATGTTCCATCTATGCCTAGACGTTTAAGGGTTTTTATCATGAAGTGGTGCTGGAATTTTTCAAAAGATTTTTCCACGTCTAATGATATAATCCTGTGGTTTTTGTCTTTATATCTGTTGATGTATTTAATTACATTTATGATTTTGTGCATGTTGAACCAGCCCTGCATCCTGGGGATGAAGTCTACTTGGTCATGGTGGATGATTTTTGAGATGTGTTGTTGGATCCAGTTTGCTAGTATCTTCTTGAGAATCTTAGCATCTATGTTCATCAAGGATATTGGCCTATAGTTCTCTTTCTTTGTTAGATCTTTACCTGGTTTGGGTATCAGTGTGATGTTAGCTTCATAAAATGATTTGGGGAGAGTTCCATCTTTCCTGATTGCCTGGAATACTTTCAATAAGATTGGCATCAGGTCCTCCTTTTATGTTTTGTAGAATCTGCTGGAAATCCATCTGGTCCAGGGATTTTCTTTTTGTAGGTAGTATTCTTATGACATAGTTGATTTCCTGGGTTGTTATTTGTCTATTTAGGGTCTCAATTTCTTCTTGTTTCAACCTGAGGTGGTTGTGTGATTTAAGAAAGTCCTCCACTTCATTTAGATTTTCGAGTTTTTTTGTTTCCATGCAGGTGTACACAGTAATCTCTGATAATCTTTTGCATTGCTTTGCGGTCAGTTGTGACTTCATCTTTCGCATTTCTGATTGTGTTTATTTGGGCTTTTTCTCTCTTTTTCTTGGTCAGTCTAGCTAGTGGTTTATCAATCTTTTTTATCCTTTCAAAAAACCAGCTTTTGGTTCCACTGAATTTTCATTATATTTTGCCCTCTATGTCCCAAATTTGGGCTTTTATTTTGGTGATCTGTAATCTTCTGCTGAATTAGGGTTTTGGTGTTTTTGCTTTTCCAGCTTCCTTAGGCATTTTGTTAGGTTGTTAACTTATGATCTTTCCATTTTCTTCTTGTGTATTTGTAGAGATATGAATTCCCCTCTTATTACTGCTTTCATGGCATCCCAGAGATTTTGGTAAGATGTTTCTTCATTTTCATTTGTTTACAGGTATCTTTTAATCTCTATTTTGAGTTCCATGTTCACTCAGGAGTTGCTTAGCATCACGCTGTTTAGTGTCCATGTCTTTGTGGATTTTGGGGGAACTTTGTTGTTGTTGATATTTATTTTTATTCCATTATAGTTTGAGAAGGTACATGGCAGAATTTCAGTCTTATGGAATTTGTTTATGCCTGATTTATGGTCGAGAATGAGGTCAAACTTAGAGTATGTTCCATGTGGTGATGAGTAGAATATATATTCCATGGTTATTGCCTGGAATGCTCTGTAGGTATCAATTAAGTTCATTTGGTCAAGCATCATGTTGAAGTTCCGGATCTCCTTGTTGACTTTATGTCTTGATGATCTGTCTAGGTTGTTAGTAAGGTGTTTAAGTCCCCATCTATTATAGTGTTAGAGTCAATAAACGTTTTTTAGTTTACCTAGAAGCTGCTTTATGAAAATTGTTTCTCCTTTATGAAAATTGTTTCTCCTGCATTGAATGCATATATGTTTAGGATGGATATTTCTTGTTGATGGATTGAAACTTTTATTTATTTTTAGTGACTTTTCTTATCTTTTTAAATTTTTGATAGCTTAAAGAATATTTTGTCTGATACTGAGATCATGACTTCTGCTTTCTTTTGTATTCCGTTCACCTGAATTTTTTTGCCCCTCCTCTTACTTTGCGTCTACTCTTTTTGGTGAGATGAGTATCTTGAAAGCAATATATTGTAGCCTCATGATATTTTATCCAATTTGCCATTCTACATCTTTTCATTGGTGCATTCAGTCCATTCACATTCAGGCCAATTGTTGAGATGTGAGAGTTTATCCCTGTCATGAGGTTCTTATAGAGTTTGCTGTTGTTGCTGTTGTTTGTTTATTGTTATCTTTCTTTTGATATTTGGGTAGATTCATGTGTGTTTTCAATCTTTTTCTTGCATTCTTGTGAAGGGCATTGTCGTTCTTTTTTTCCTTTCTTCTGTGTTAAAATACTTTCTTAAGTGTTTCTTGTAGAGCTGGTCTGCAAGCAGGCTAAGCTCTTAGGGATTGACTGTCTGGAAAGGATTTTAATTCTCCATAACTGATGAAAGTTAGCTTACCTAGGTAGATAATTCTTGGTTGAAATTGTTTATCTTTGAGGACTTTAAAGATTGGGTTCCAAGCTCTCCTCACCTGAAGTGTTTCTGTGGTTAAGTCTGCAGCTATTTTAATTGGTCTTCCCTTATAGGTAGTCTGACCTTTGTATCTCACTGCCTTTAGGATTTTTAAAATATCTACTTTGTGTAGGCTAATTACTATGTGTCTAGGAGTTGGTCTTCTTATTTGTTGTCTTGCAGATTTCTGAGTCTCTTGCATTTGAATGATCATATCACTGATGAGATGAGGTAAGTTTTCTTGGATAATTTCATGGAATTTTTGTTCCAGGGCGGTCTCTGTCTTTCTATCTGCCTCGGGGATTCCAATTAATATTAGGTTAGCCTTATGAAATAACCATTTATCTCTTGGAGGTTTTGTTCTGACTTTTTAAGCTTCTTTTCTTTGTTTTTAACTGTTTGGGTAAGTTCCATATTTTGGCCCTCAAGCTCTGAGATTCTTCTGCTTGGTTAATTCTGCTTTCCATACTTATCAGTTTGGTGTTTATTTCATTCACTGTATTCTTAATTGCTGCTATCTGTTATCAACCCCCTCATTCTTTCTTCTTGTCTCTCCTAATTTCTGTTAATTCTCTCTATTAATATCTTGATATCTGGGTTTGTGGTTTGAGACCAGTCATTCTGGAGGCTCTTCATTGTTTGAGTTCTGGAGTCTGTATTCTCAGTGGCTGACCTCCGAGGAGTCTGTGTGAGACTTATATTCTTCCTTTGGTTTTTCTTCATTTCTGTGAGTTGTCCTCCCCCTTTTTTTACCTCTTCTTTAATTATGTTGTTCAGTGATGGGAGATAGCTTTTATTTCTACTTGCTCGATCTCCTATTCTCTTATGTAGATCCTCTGGTTTTGTTCAATTCTGATGCTGGACTAGGGGTGGGGAGCCTGTGTTTTTTGCAGTTTTGAGATTTCATTGAAGGGAGGAGCTATGATTCAGAAGCTATCTGCAGATCCCAGTATTCACTGACATGTATGTGGACCCCCTGGAATCCACTTCCCACTGCCTTACAATTTGTCCATGTAGTAGGGATGTCTGTTTGCCCCCTGAAAGCAAAATGAAGTAGGAAAAGGATAAATAGTGGAAAAAGGAAAGAGGAAAATGAAAAGCAGGTTGAGAGAGAAAAGAAGAGGAAAAACAGACAGGCATACCAACCAGCGAATAAACAGAGAGACAAAGGCAGAAAAATCAAAAAAGACAAAAATATGCAGACAATCATACAAACAACCAAAGCCCTCCTGTCAGTGTGCTCTTCCTCAAAAATACCCATACATAAACAGAAAATCTAAAAAGAATGAAAAATTAAAATAACAGGAAGAAAGCAAGAACAAAAATGTAAACAAAAACAGAAAGAAAGAGAGAAGGAAAAAGCTAAAACTAAAACAAGCAAGGAAAAAAAACTCATTCTCTGGCAGTTTCTGTGAGTCCAGTTTCCTTTCAGGCCTCTGCCTTAGTGAGTGGCTCTGGTCTCCAGTCCCTCCCCTCTGTTATCTGTGCAGGCTGATAGAGTTGCTCTCAGCGTGGGTCAGACTCCCCATGGACTACTGTGGAAGGAGGATGGATCATATCCAGACTCTCTCTACTTGCTGCTGCTGCTGCTGCTGGGGCTGCTGCTGTCAAGTCTCCTACTCAGATCTGACATGTCTGTGCCTCTTCCAGCGTGGGGGAGAGACACCTGTCTCTCCGAGTGTGATGAGATAATAGCCTCTGGGTCCAAAATGGAGGCTGGGCAAAGCTGGGTGGGGCAATGCAAGTTTCTGCCCTGTCCTAGGACTGAGAAGATGGCACCCGTCAGTGTCTTGTCACTGGCATTGGAGCTTTGTTCCAGATTTCATCTACCTGCCTTATTATGCCATGTCTGCTGCTGGAGGTGATGGTGTGGACCAGGTGCCAGTGCTGAGGGGCGGCTGTTCTCTTCCACCTCCTCTCAAGCGAGCCCCAAGAATGACAGGCAATACTGTGTACATGGGTCCCCAATCTCAGGGTGGTGGTTGGTTACAGTCACCTCTGGAGAAGAGCCCTGGGTGCATGAGCCTGAGTCTCCCCTGAGACGGTCTTTCACTCCTGGATAATTCTAATATCTGACTCATCATGTTAATTGTGTCAGTTGTTTTTTTTTCTCATTAGAATTGTGATTTTGCTAGTTCTTGATATACCAGATAATTTTCAGTATTCTTCACACTTTGTCTACTGTATTAGGAAATTCTAGGTTCTGTTAAAATCTTTTTACCAGGTGGTCATCTTGCTTAGGTTTAATCGACAGTCTCTGACCTACTTGCGTGTGTTCTGCTCCCACTAACAGTTTAATTTTTGCGACCTTGTAGTTTTATGTTGATCTTCTGGATTTATTTGGTGCTGCTGAACCTCCTGGAGGCACAAAGATTTTTCCCCAGGCCATGTCACCTGGAATATCTAGCTTGAGGGAATGGAATCTGGCTTGCAGGGAGAAAGAGCACATTACAGGACAGGCCAGTTTTGCAGAGGGTTGTTTTACCAGTGCCCCTAGCTGTGCAGTATGCCTTGATGTAGAAGGGAAAGTTTAAGCCTGGTGAAGAAGGAAAACTCTTCCCCTGGCCACTTATTGTCAGTAGTAGTCCTGATCATTCCCCTTTCTGGTGCTGCCAAGTGTTATTAGTGAGATTTCTGTTTGATCTAAGGAGAAAAAAAGCCTGTACTTGTGCTGTCTTCTGTTGCTAGATTGAGGTCAAAAGCACATGGCCTGGGTTGCCTTCTTTTGTTGGATGACGGAAAGGTCATAAGAGACCATACTTCTATATTGTTCCTCTAGTTTTAGGGTTCTTAACCAGTTTGCCTTCCTCTTTTTACCTTTCAGAATTCTCTTTTGGTTGTCTCTTGCATTATTTCTAGGATTTATCATTGTACAGAGCTGAAGTAATTAAAAAATAGTTAAGTCATCTTGTCTTCTTGCTGCTGCTTGAAGAACAAAACTATAAAAGAACAAGTGTAGAAGTAATTAGAATAATAAAGAGGCTAATACATAAATTCAAGTGGAAGATGATAGTGGCTTGGACCAGGGTGGTGGCATTGAAGGTGGTGAAAAGTGGTCAGATTCTGGATATATTACAACAACAAAGCAAATAGGACTTGCCAGTGGGATTGGATATTGTGGTGTGAGAGGGGTCACAACTTCAATGTTTTTGTCCTGAGCAACTAGGGGGACATAGTTTCCATTGAATGAGATGGCAAAAGTGAGATAAAAACAATTTTGAGTGGAGAAGATTTAGGGTATGTCTTGCGGTTTAAATTTGGAGTACATTTGAATTGCTTATTGTACATATGAGTCAGATTGCAAAGTTGGTAGTTGTATATAAAGTCAAAAGTTTGGGCATGAGTGCTTGCCTAGAGATAATTTTTGAGAGTTGTTAGCATATGGCATGTAGCACACAGAAAGCACATCAAATCATGTTTTTCATTGATATTAATTACCTTTTCAGGGAAGAATTCCATGGAAATAATTTTGTTTTCACTAGACAATTAGAGTCCAAGTTAAAATCTCAGCTTTCCTTCTAAAGATCATGTTGATTTTTTAAATGTCTAATGGATGTTTTAGTAGTTGTTTGAGTTAGCAAGTCATAGAGGCAAACTTGCCTTACTTTTGGCAATGGAAAGTTATTTTAAAGATATATGGAGAAGTAAAGTAGAATGGGAACCATTAGGTTTTTCAGGACAGAAGGTGACCCAGTGATGTACATTGTTACCGGTCTTATATTTTGCCATATAGTCACTGCTTTTATTTCTATTGCTCTTGATGCAATTGCCTGACTTTCCACATGTTTTGGGCTTAGACATCCCAGAATAAAATCTCATGGTTTGGCAGCTCCAAACCAGGTTTAGAATACCTGGATTTGATGGAATTCTCTGTAAGGTTATGTCATTGCCCATGAATAACATGTGGATGACTGCGGTTGTCTTAGGTGGCTCTAGTTCTGGATCTAACTAGCTGTGACTATGATGCCAGGATCTACTGGGAGCAAACTATAATGTAAGACTTATGGTTGCCTTTCCAAAAAGGAAGTTGTATCCAATATAACTCTACTTAGAAAAGGTCTGCTATGGGCAAAGCAGGACTAAATTGCATAATCATCAGAATAGACATTTCATTCATTACTCATCTGTGTATACATTCCAAGTTCTTTATACTTTTCTCTCATATTTCCCATTTCTTCCTTCCTTCCTTCCTTCCTTCCTTCCTTCCTTCCTTCCTTTGTATTTTCCTGTAATTGCCTTTAATATAGAATTTAAATATATTTCAAGTAATTTGCTCCAGTTATTAAAATTAAATTTCCCCATATAAATCTTATTATCCCAAATCTTTTCTCTTTCATAACTCTTCCTCTAGTTTCTCATCATTTAAAAAGTAAGTTTTTAAATGATCTTTTTCATTTCAAATTCTATCTCAATTTGAGTATTTTTTAACCCTTAAGGTGGGTTATTTATTTTTTTCCAACTTTTTTGGCATTACAAGAATTTTTAATGAAGTTCGTTGAAGAGCATTAGTTAAGGAAGCAGTATCTACTGTAGCAAATAAGCCCTCAAATGTGTAATGGCTGAAATATATACAAGTCTATGTTTCATTTTCAAAACATAGCTTCCCAAGTTATTGTGATCATCTGTATAGAGCCCATAGAAAGAAAGACATGAAGTGTGGAAGGTCATGTGTGGAAGATATTTAGGGTAAGGTTTAGACATAGCAAAAATCACTTTCACTCACATTCTGTTAGTTAGAACTCAATCATTTGGCCACAATTAACTGCAAGAGAAGCTTGAAAATATAGTCTAGACAAGATTTCAGGAGAAAGAGGAGAACAGAAATTTTATTGAAGAGTTATCCACTAATTAAGTTCTTCCACGGGGTCCACAGGGGTTAATTTTATATTTCAAAAAGGTGTTTATCATATTTGCATCTTTTATGAATCACAGAACTGTTTGGGATCATTGTGGATATTTTCTCATTTAATTAACATTGAACATATTAAAAAGTTTTGAGCAGATTACTTAAAGACAGTTTCTTCAAATTTATATTTTAGCAATAAGTTCTTATCAGTAGCAACCAAGACACTAATTACAACATATTGAAGACATTTTGCAGTGAAGATCCCCTTATACAGTTGGCTAAATCTCAAAAGAAGTACCGTGGGCACTGTTTCTCTAAGTATCTTTATGAGTTTTGTCATCTATAATTGCATTTTTAGAAAAATGTGTGAAGTTTAGAAATATGTGTGAAACCGGGCTCGGTGGCTCAGCCTGTAATCCCGCGCCTTTGGGAGGCTGAGGTGAGTGGATTGCCTGAGCCCGCGGGTTCGAGACCCGCCTGGGCAAGCGAGACCTCATCTCTACAATAAATCAAAAAATTAGCCGGGCGTG
>CAUYQG010253000.1:0-15309 GCA_963574415.1 Tarsius wallacei
TGACCGTCAACCATTCCCAGCGGTTATCCATGGCGTGGACGCCATCCTGCACTATTTGCAGATGTCACTTCACAGCACTTCTCTACCAATGGGTATGGCTTTGAAAACCAGGAGCAAACCCTTTTAGAAAGAAAGAAAGAAAGAAAGAAAGAAAGAAAGAAAGAAAGAAAGAAAGGAAATGGTGTTTGGTTTGTCAGATTTCTGAAAAATCATTTTTTAAAAGAAAATCTCAGCCAGGAAGAAAGAAAGAAAGAAAGAAAGAAAAAGAAAATGGTGTTTGGTTTGTCAGATTTCTGAAAAATCATTTTTTAAAAGAAAATCTCAGCCAGGAAGAAAGGAAGGAAGGAAGGAAGGAAGGAAGGAAGGAAGGAAGGAAGGAAGAAAGGAAATGGTGTTTGGTTTGTCAGATTTCTGAAAAATCATTTTTTAAAAGAAAATCTCAGCCAGGCTCGGTGGCTCAACCTGTAATCCCAGCACTTTGGGAGACTGAAGCAAGTGAATTGCCTGAGTCCGCGGGTTCGAGACCAGCCCGGGCAACTTGGCGAGACTTCATCTATACAATAAATCAAAAATTAGCCAAGCATGGTAGCATGCCTCTGTAGTTCCAGCTACTTGGAAGGCTGAGGCAAAAGGATCATCTGAGCCCAGTAGGTCGATGCTGGGGTGGCCATGAGCGAGCCACTGCACTCTAGCCTGGGCAATGGAGTGAGGATCTAACTCAAAAAAAAAAGAAAGAGAAAAAGAAAGAAAATCTCTTTGCATCTTTTTCTCTCAAGTATCTCCAATATTGTTTATGGGAAGAGGAAAAAAAAAAGTCCAGGACTAAAATGCAAAGCTAAAAAAGGCATGAACTCTTTTCTCTAGCTGGGTCCAGACTCATCCTCTATTATCCAACAGAAATCCTCTCCAGCAGACACGTAGCCTTCCCGGGGGGCCCCCATCTGTGACACCTGTCACAAAGGGGCTCCTGGTGCTTGAACGTCCACGCCCCTCCACCTGTCCCCACCATGTCTTCTTGCCCCTCAAGTGTAAGCCGAGCAAAAGGAAAGGCAGACCATGGGTGAATGCCAGATGTCCTGTCCCGTGTTTGAGCAGAACCTGCCACTGCTCAGGGATGAAGGGCACATAAGCCTTGCATGAGGACCAGTTAAGAGAGCTGTTCCTGTGACTCCCTGGCTGAAACCTTAGAATCTTCGGGCATGGTACAAAACAAGTCCCACGGTCCTTAATTCAGATTACTGTCAGAGGAAGAGCGGCAGAGCACACGTAAACCTCACCTGTTGACCATTTGTCATATTCTTTTCCTTGTTCCAAGAGCACCGAGTAAGACTGCTGCCCTTTTTCTGCACACGATGCCCAAAGCATCCATGAATGTAGCATCAGCGTGAAAATCCCTGCTTCTCTTTATCGGCCCCCCCCCCCCCCCGAAAACAGTTCTTCCTGGGCAGGGACAGGCATGGAATCCCGAGGGAAACTCACAAGTGAGGACAGCTCACAGGCAACTTGCCAGGCATGAAGGATACCGGGTCATGGTTTCCACTGAGCTCACCTCCCATCAGACCCAACAATACATTAATAAAAACATGCTGCTTCAGCCCCCTTCATGACTTCCTCGTTCGTATTCTTTCTCTGCCCTGTGGGAAGGAGGATGGAAACCTGGGAGAGAAGCAGAGGGAGATGACTTCAGGAAGGCCATGGACACAACCTTGGACTCAGAGGCAGGACTGGGCAGCAGTAAGATTGTGCTTATTTGCCACTCTAGTGCCTAATATACATGTATCGCCAAAAAAAGTCCATGCCCTTCTGACCAGGAGAGTGATGATGGAATGATTTTCAAATCTTACATGCTAAGTCAAGCGCTCCCTTTGTTCCCATTCTGACTCCGTCTGTCTTTTCCTGGTCTCTAAAGAAAAGCGGTATCTTTATTCCAATCTTAAAAGGGTGGGATGACTTCAGGCTGAGTCAGCCTTTCCAAAATAAGTGCATTTTACAGCCTTTGCTTTCCTCTGTCGTCTTTTTCTCACTCCCGTCCTAGGCACCCAATCATTCTGGCAGATCTTGTCTCCAGAGGGAGGCATGCCCATAGACTCTGGGTCTTGGGGTTTCGTGTCACCTTGGTCCAGTCCTAGGCTGACAAGGTAAAGCTACGTCTTCATAACGACAAGCAGTCATGGGCACCGTGTAAAGTTAGAGAAACGCTCTGTCATTGTGTGTGGGGGAGGAGAGATAATGTGTCTGGGAGCAATAGAGGGGGAGGCAGCAGCCTGTATCCTCCTTATCAGTGATTTCACTGCGCCAGGCTTGCTATATTTGGAAGAACCTCCAGGGTTCCCCTGCACGCCCAGACACAAACTGAAGCACAAGTTGCTCCCTTGTGGGAATATTCTACTCCCAGAATGTTCCACCTCTGACAACTGGCTCCTCGTCTTCAGATCCCAGCTGTGTCCCCTCTTTCCCAAACCGCCATCCCAGCCACTAGCCACTCTTCCATAACCCATCCTTACTGATCACCGCATGGCAAGCGGTCGTGTCTGATTGTTCTTCACCTGCTTTGGTCTGTCTATTCACTGCTTTCCCCACCTCCATGCTGTAAGCTTTCTGAGGGTGGGGCCCTGGCAGTCTTTTCTGTTGTTCCTTCATCAGGGCCTAGAGCAGTGCTGACAAACAGAACAAGCTGAGAAGTATTTTTTGAATGAGTAAAGCAAAAGCGGGCCAAGAAGGAGGACAGTAAAGACTCCCCACCTTCACAGCAACCCCTTTTGTCTGCCAGAGTGCTACCTGGACATACCACAGGGCTTGTTCCACGCCCGTCAACCCCAGCATTGCCACTCACGATCCTTCTCCAAATGACATCACTCATCTCGTAAATGGAGTGGACATGAGTACTCAAATAAGAATCCCATGGGACAGAATCACACCAGAAAGCTCCTCCAAGTCACTGGATGTGGGAGGCTCTTTGCCTCCTTCCTCATTTCTCCCGTGTTCTCATCTGACTAACATTTTGCTTTAGCACATTGCAAGGGAGCGAGGCATTTGAAAGGACCAGGTGGATGTTTTGCTCTCTGGTGCACACTTGCGGGGGCCACTGGCCACAGCGCAGCCAATGGCTGTCTCCAGGTGTGTGTCCTTGGCATGTTCACACCTGTCAGAGACCACAAGATGCCACTTGTGGTGGAGGATGAGGGCTTCCGTGCAGCTCTCTTCCTGTCCTGTTTGTGTTGGACCAAAGCTGAAGCCTGTGGTGTGGCTTGGGCAGCTGAACTTAAAAGAGTGCGGTGTTTTTTCATCCTTTGACTTCCACTAGCTGGGGTTCGAGATCTCGCTGTGTTATTCACGATGTTACATTCATATACATATGGTTTCCTGGGTTCTATTCTAGTAGAAACTTTGCCTGGTAAGTTAAAAAAAAGAAAAGAAAAACATAAAAGGCAAAGCGAAAGTAAGCAGAACAATTAGGAACATATAAGTAACAAAGTGTCAAAGAGATGTCATCATTAAATGAACATGAACGTTTTTAAAGGTCCAGCACACTTTGCATTGCTCACTGTTAGCTGGACATCTGCAAAGTGTTGGGTGAGGTCGGATGCTGAGGACACAGAATGCAGGGACAGGAGCATCACTGTTGAGCCACCTGGGATCTAATGGTCTCTGAGATGATTTTCACACACACACACACACACACACACACACACACACACACACCAAAATTCTACACATCTTAAAAAAAAATAGAGATTGGGTCTCACTGTGTTGCCTAGGCTGGTCTCAAACTCCTGGGCTCGAGAGATCCTCCTGCCTCAGCCTCCCAAGGTGCTGGGATTGCAGATGTAAGCCACTGTGCTGGCTATATACCTCTTTTACACAAGTTTCGTAAAAGAATGACTGGTCCCTATATTATATGAGGTGCAATCCAAATGCTTTTTCTTCCTAATGTAATGTTTGGAAGATGCTTTTTTTTTTTTGAGTTGGAGTCTCACTCTGTCTCCCAGACTGGAGTGCAGTGGCCATTCCCGGCCACTGCAGCCTCGACCTGCTGGGTTCCAGTGATCCTTCCGCCTGAGCCTTCCAAGTAGCTGGAACTACAGGCGCGCACTACCACACCCGGCTAATTTTTGATTTATTGTAGAGATGAGGTCTCGCCAAGTTGCCCAGGCAGGTCTCGAACCCGTGGGCTCAGGCATTCCAAGGCACAGGATTACAGGCTGAGCCACCGAGCCCGGCTGGAAGATGCTTTTGATGCGAAAGATTTAAAATACACACGCTTCTCCTTTGGTTAAGTAATGATCATTATCTGCAAAGTCTAGTCAAATAGCAAAACAATTTAGTAACAGTGAGAGTGTAAAATATGGAACCAGAGGAGCCTTCAGGATAACATTGGGGGAAAATAGGACAGAGAGTCGTTTTCTTCATTTTGTTACTATAAAACCACACACACACACACACACACACACACACACACACACACACACACCCCAAACATGCTGGAGGGTGATAAGTCAGGAATGTAGAGCCATCTTGGTCCTAATTCTGCAGGCCGTGGCTGTGCGGATGTGGATGTGTGCTCCATAAATAGTGTGTTGATGACTTTGCGTTCCCAGTGTTGATGTTGGATCCCTGTGCAAACCGCTCCCCCCTGAAATGGAAAGTCCAATCAAGGCACTTCCTGAAGTATGATACTTTTAACTAAGGAATAACATTTTGATGTATTCATCCTCATGATTTTTTTTCATGTAAATGTTGGCCCCGACAGTGTCACATTCTTAGGTCGTAGGATCATAGTGCTTGGCTACGCTAGTCTTTTAGTGAATGCAAGGTTTAATTACATTTCCAGAAGAAGACCGAGTCCTTAATGGTTAGAAGTTGGATTTGGTGTGTAAGAACGTCATTGGAAATACTTGCAGACATGCTATCTCCATTTGAAGTGGAACTCAGTGCGGTCACCCATAAGAAATACCATAACTCCATCCCGAACAGCTTTACATGAAATAATGCGTGCTGATGCAGTATTTCTTTCACATATCCATCTCATCTCGCCTAAATATAAGAGCTCTTTTGGCAATTACCAAGTAAGTTGAAAATATAGTCCCTGCTGGATAAGGATCTTTTCTATTGAAAAAAAATTTTTTTTTAGAGACAGAATCTTGCTTTGTCACCCAGGCTGGAGTACTGGAGTGGGATCACAGCTCACTAAAGCCTTGACCTTCTGGGCTTAAGTGATCTTCCCACCTCGGTCTCTTGAGTAGCTGGGTCTACAGGCAACACCACTCTCCAGCTAACTTTTTTGTTGTTGTAGAGACGAGGTCTCACTATGTTGCCCAGGCGGGTCTTGAACTCCTGGGCTTAAGCAATCCTCCCTCCTTGGCCTCCCAAAGTGCTGGATCGACAGGCATGAACCATCATGCCCAGCCCGAATAAGGACCTTTTATTCTTAAAGGGAGAATGGTTAAGTTGAGAGATAAGGTAGAACTGTGTATGAACAATGTGCTTTTGTTGTCAAAACATTAACAACCTAGTGTTAAGTGAAAATGCTAGATACAAAATTATATATGCAGTTGAACATCAATTTTATGAGAAAATAAAAAATAATACACCTTCACTCACTAAATTATATATTAGGATGAAATGCACCCAAGTGTAACCAATGGTTCTTTGAGTGGTGAAATTTCGAGCAGATTATTTTCTTTTGACTATTCCTGATTTTTCAACCTTTCAGTAATCATGTTTACTTTGATCATTTCAAGGTATTACTTTAAAATAAACAAGTACTTTTGATCCTCTCTCTCCATCTCCCCTCCTCCATGAAACCTCAGTTCATTTTCCTCCTCTTTGTCATGGATACTCCTTGCTAAATCACAGTAGCCTGGCCTACTCTGAGCGCAACTGGGAGCAGAGTGCTCTGTGCTGAGTGCTCCCACCACCGTCTCGGAGCTCCTCTCTTCTGAAAACCAGTGACTTCAGGATTCCATCTGGACTTTTAGAAAGCCCTCCCAGAAAAGGCCCTATATTCCGAGCTCACTTGGGTGCCTCCACACTATTCTAACCACACCCTCCCCCCAAACAAAACTTCACTCCTTCATTGTGCACCTCAAGCATTAGCATAAACGTGACATGAATGAGCTTTTTTTAAAAAAATTGTGAAGTCAAAAATACACCAAATGTTTTAAAGACCAGCATTTGACGTGTAATCATTCAAGGCCTTCCACGGAAAATAGGGTGAATCATGTTCCCTCAGAAACAAGTAAAGGAGGCAAGATGTGAGGCAGGAGAGACTGGGATCCCAGTTCAGACAGCGGCGTTGTCAGGAAAGTGGGGTGGAAACGGTGTGAGAGGAAGGAAGGCCATGGTGACCGTGAGATCATGAGGCATGGTGGAGGCTCAGGAAAACGTGAGAAATGACACGAAGTGTCAAGGAGGGAGTGTATGTGTCCTTGCCTTTGTGAGGGCCCATCTGGGATGGAAGAGAGTAACCCAGGTAGAATGCAGTGAGAGGGGTTGTGGCCAATTTCTGCCATCTTGAGTGCTCAGGAGGTAGAGGCAGAGGACACATAACCAGGGGTGGCTTTGACACCACAGGTTGCTGTGACGCTTAATTAGATGATCCCTGGGAAGTCATTGCAGTCATCATCCAAGCAGTGCACAGGATCAGAAAAGGAGGCAGGTTAAGCCAGGTCACAGCTGAAGGAGAAAAGAGAAAGGACTTGAGAAACTGGAAGTACGTCCAGGACAAACATGGGGACATCAATAGGAAGGTATGGAAAGGGAACAGTAGTTGTGATCAAAGAGAGGATTCTGGAAGTTGGAAATCCTTCACTCCTTCCAAGTGATAAGAAAATTTAAGTTGCGTTTGTTTTAATGGTAGTTCAAGTGGAAGAGAAGGTCACGAGAGAGGAAGTGGTCAAGGGACATGAGGTTGAGATGTTAGGAGAACCTTGACATGGATAGTGGCCAACACTGATGTCAGAAAACCAAATGCTCGATCGTAGAGTCCTTGAGAAAAGTGAGGAAACCTCCAGGGCAGCTAGTGACAAGCAGTGAAGAGAGAGTGGCTTTGGGTGGAGCACACAGACTTCAAAAGGGAGCGGATGTCTCTGGGGATGGCAGAGCCCCTCCAGGGAAGGCTTGGGACCCAGGAGCTCACAGAGCTCTCCTTGCTCGGCGAGTATGAGCGGAGGGCAATAACAGCATTGGGGAAGACCAGATGTTGGTCAGAATCAAGCCTTTCCAGTGAGAAGTGTGTGAGGAAGCGAAGGTTTGGGTTAGAGGCCATCGAGGAATCCCAGGGGCAATAGAAGAGTCTAGAAATGGGACTTCAGGGGAGAACTGAAGAAGGAAGAACAGGAAGAAGAAGAATGTGAGGTTTGCTCCTAGGGAGGTCATGTGAGGAACCAGAACATTGTCCTGGGGTTGCAGCTGCTCTTTCGTGAAGTGTCGAGGTCACTAAGGTCACCTCGAAGCCGAGAGAGCTATTTCCAGGGAAATTCCGGCTCCTTTTCAGCCCCTTCTTGCTTCAGTTCCATGTCACACCTGGACTGGTCTTGCAGTGGCCAACCTCTTCTATCCAAGTAAGACCTGGAGTCAAGTTCTTGTTGAACAAGCCCATTTTCTATATTTGGATATTTTCAAATGATTTTTCTCAGCTGATGACACTTGGAGTCCTTTATACTTAATTTCTCTTCATGTCTACAGCTTTTGCTGCTCAGAATTTCTCGCTCCTACAGGCTGACATATATTAGGTTGCCAATTTTTTTTTTTTTAGTTGGAGTCTCACTCTGTTGCCCAGGCTGGAGTGCAGTGGCACACTCACGGCCACCCCAGCGTTGACCTGCTGGCCTCCTGCGATCCTTCCGCCTTAGCCTTCCAAGTATGCGGGACTACAGGCACACGCTACCACACCTAGCTAATTTATTTATTGTAGAGACGAGGGCTCACCAAGTTGCCTGGGCTGGTCTCGAACCCCTGGGCTCAAGCAATCCACTTGCCTCGGCCACCCAAAGTGCTAGGAAGACAGGCTGAGCCACCGTCCTGGCCTAGCTGCCAATGTTTTACCATTAGTTTATTTTTTTCTCTGAATGTGTAAGTTTTTCATCAAACAAATGCGTCACCTGATGGTAAGGACATTGGTAGCTGGGAAGTTTATTTTAACTGGTTTCTGTTACATGTATGACACCAGGCAATTCATTTTCTCAACACTCCCGAGAATGACTCTTTCCTTGCTTAACTAAAGTGATGAGTACATGAACTTTGTGGGTGACATTGGAGTCAGTGTAGCTTTAAAAAAGAAAGAAAAAAGTTTTCTGTACGTGGCAAGGAATTAAATATTATTTCATTTGATTTTAAGAATAGTGCACATTTTAAACCAATTCAATAACATGGGTGATTTTCATAGATACGTTGGCTGGATAAATCACATGAGCACACGCAGTTGTTTTGCTATGGAGGGAAACAATGCATTAATCATGACCAGAACCTTGGACATACTTTGTTGCTGGAACATGCCAAGGACACATGCCTACGTGTATCCATAGTAGGTAGCATGAGGGACTCCAGCTGTGAGCGTCCTGATATGAGGCTAGTACAACAATGGCATGACTAACACCCCATCCACATATTTTTACTTTGCTCTGTGTGCCAGGAATCCAAAGAGTAGGTGCTACTCGCGGGTATTCTTTCTGCTCACAGGAATTTATAAATAGGTCACACATAGGTAATTGCATACCTCAGCTGTGGTTTCAGACTTGAAGCTTTCCTAGTGATTGCCGTCAACTGTGAAGGTCATGAAAGATTTCTGGAGGGACCATACACATATTTTCCTGTCCTGGTCCCCCTCTTATTGAAATAGTCCATCTGCCATCTGGTTTCAGGGAGTACCATTGTTCTCAATGCTTTTGTAGCAAAAAAGAATAGGCCATAGGTGGCTTGAGAACAGAGCAGAGAAAAATAAAATGTCTCATGTTCTCAGTAATTTCTAAAATAGCATTTGCAGCTTGGGCTCCCAAACCATGCCAGCCGGCAAGTTCTTGCTCCCGAAGGCTTTCCGGTCAGATGTCTCCTTTCCTACACAGCTGACGCCATGGTCAAAGGGCAACCGCTAAGCCAAATGTAAAATACATTTATCTTTATTCTGTCACAAAGCAAATTTACACATCTAGAAGAGAGATTACTCAAGATGGAACATTCTAGAATAACAGTGAATTTTACTTCATGTTTTTTCTAATTCTACCTTCAAAAAGCAGCATTTTATTTGACTATTGTCATTATTATGATTTTCAGATACTAAACAGCTGCATTATTAGAGATAAATATTATGAAGTTTTTTGTTTTTTTGGTTTTTTTTTTTTTGCCAAAAATCAGCAGAGATCAGGCTCTAGAAGCAATTAGATTGGTTCTGAAGCTCCTATAACTTGAAACATTGATTTACACCAAGGACTACTGATCCATTTTCATCTTGGTGTCAACCAAGGAGAAATTAGCATTTTCTTTTTTTGCATCTTGTCTTTCTAAGATGAAGTTCTGTTTTACACTTTTGGTGATAGTAGTAAGTGATCTAAATACATTGAATTTTTATTCCAGTTAAAATTGGAAGTAAATGGGATAAGGAGCATGCATATTTCAAACTTTGTCCAAGTTCTTAGTCTTTTTGTCAGAGCAAAGCAGGCTACCAGCTACATTTGACTCTAGGCTTTGCCTGTTATGACATTGTGGGTGACTGTGGTCCTTCTGTTTTGGGTCTGATGCTGCATCTAACCTGAATCTTCTCTCACTGAGCATCTTGGAGTTGATGCAGCGCAAGCTAGCGAATACGCAGACCTCAGCCTGGGTCTCTCGCAGCTCCCAAACAGGTGAAGTTGGATCTGAGTGGACTGAGGAGGGATCAAAGACAGCGGCCAGGCTAGAGTACCCTGGGCCATCCTGTAAGGCTGTGTCTGTGACATGGGATGGGAGGGAGGTGGGCCCAAGTCATGCTGTTTTCTTAAGAGCTTGACCTCTAAAAAGTGACCCAAAGTTGCCCCAACATTGGGGCTTCATAAGATGGGTAAATTAAAGTTTTGAATTCCTCTCTTTCTCCCAGGTCCATAGCAGTCTGAGTTGCACATTCCACATAGTCTAGAATAAACTCTTTCAGGATGCTGGGCTGACATAAGATAACCCTATTCCTCTCACTGCCTTCCACTTGGTTATGGGCACTTTGTCGGACATAAATCCTAGATCAGCAGGGTCGTTTTTTCCACCTAGTGTCAAATTTCCCCAGGATCTATTTTCACTTAAAATCTATAAACATCAACATTTCTTATTCTAGGAGAACAAGATGAGCTCCTTTCTGTGTTCACATTCACTGTAGTGTGCACTTCAGGATTCTGTGTAAAGTTGAAGCAGAGTCCTGTCATGGAACCCACAGAAAATGGAAGACCGCCATGCACTGTCACAAGCCAAAGGCCTCCGCCTTGCACTGGACACATCACCCCTCATGCTGGGCATACCCTCCTCCAAAGGCAAGTGGGGGTCTTCTCGTAGAAGCAACTATTGCCATCCTGCACACAGACATTTTTCCCCTCAGAAACTCATTGCTGCTACTTCTGTAACCTGGACATGTTTCACACTGATATGACAAATTAGAGAATTACTGAAGTCACAAATTACTTCAGAGATTTCGTACAAATATAAATGATCCAGTGCTAATTGTTAAAATATTTTGAAAATGATGCCTATCTATTCTTATCACTCTTATTTTTCCGGTCTCGATTATGGATTTTTTTGTAAACACTCAACTGTTCATAACCCTGTCAGGTCTCATCAGGACCGCAGTGCAGCACTGAGCATCTTCTTAAACATCATTTTTCTCATGACATTTTTCTGCTCCAAAAGTAGCGCCCCTTCGAGACAGGACAGCTCCCTCCTAGAGTTTCCCATCATCTGCCCATCCTGACGAACTGCTCTGAAGGCTTCGTACACATCTGTCCCCGGGACGTCCCTTCGACATTGTCCTGGGAGCACGTGTCACCCCTGTCCCACACCGGTTCTCCTGCCTCCTAAATGCCACATATTTCACTTCTTGTTTCATCATCTCCCTTGCCAGAAGCACGTTCTCTAGGAGCGTCCAAGAAAGAGTACAGTTCCTAGATGCACTTGTTTGAGAAATGTCTCTGTTCCAACCTCATGCTAAATTGACAGGTTTGGATTGTAGGTGTTTCCTAAGAACTTTCAAGGAATTGCTTCAAATTCTACTTGCTAGGGTTATTGTGACAAGGTGCAAAGCTAGTCTGCCCTGATCCTTTGTATGTGACCTCTTTTTTTCATCCTGGAAATACTTGGAGTCTTCTCATTATCCCTAGAAATTATGTGATAATAGGTAAAATGCTTTTCAGACATTGTGAAAAATAGTCCATAGGCCCCTTTCAGTCTGGAAACTCTCATGTGGATACATTTTGGAAATCTTCTTATACATTTTTTATTTCCTCTCCGTTTTCTCTGTTCTCCTTTTGAAACTTGTATTTGTTGTGATGATAAAACTCCTAAACCGATGTGCTTGTTTTCTTTTCTTGCCAATTTTTCTTGTACTTTTTGTAGGTCTCTTCACCTTTTTCTTCCAAACCTTCTGCTGAATGTGTTATTTCCACTGTTGTATTTTTAATTCCCAAGATTCCTTTCTCATTCTCTAAATTTTTTCGTGGCATCCTGTTGTGTTCCATAGATGCAGTAGTGTCCTTGACCTCATTACAGGTGTTAATCATTGGGTCTTTAGAGAGGGAAGCCTTTTGTTGCCGTCATTTTGTTTGTTTTTCCCCTGTTCCCTGTATTGTCTCCACTCCCTGAAATTATTTTTTTCTTGTGTTTATTTGGACTAAATTTCATGTTCCAGGCTTTTTATAGGTGCCACATGACCTTTGGCACCAACAAGAGTATTGGAAATTATACACTTGGTTTGAATTTGTCAACTGGTAGGCTTTTTCCCCAGGATCAGGCGAGGCTTCCAGCTGTCAGTATTTACTGGTTCATCAGTTTCTCCAGGAAGAAAGGCATTCAGCAGCCTTCCTTGGGATGGGGACGAAGACATGCTTGGCAGACAGCATCTGGAGGCAGCATTTCATCCTTTAGTATTTAGATCTATTCATCCAATTCCTCACCGCCACCTTCTGCCTCTTCTCTTTCCT
Source organism: Tarsius wallacei (assembly GCA_963574415.1). NCBI lineage: Eukaryota > Metazoa > Chordata > Mammalia > Primates > Tarsiidae > Tarsius > Tarsius wallacei. The sequence continues at coordinate 12,150 of CAUYQG010253000.1, forward strand.
GTTCATTCTGCTGTGCTCTGCTGGAGCAAGCAGTTCAGATCTGATGCCATTCTGCCTTCATCTCCATGGAGTCATCCCCTGGAGTGACTGACTACAGGAAGTGAAGACAGAGCCACCATCCTTCTGTGGACGCTCAGCCGGTCCCCCTGAGTTCCACTCCACCCACTTCCCCGCCTCCTAGGACTCTCATGAGCGAGGCTTCTGCAGCTCAGATGCCTGTCCATGTTTCATCACCCTCTCTAGGCAGAGGTTTCCACTCTCCTGCTGCGTCCTGCTGAGTCAGTGACGAGTCATTCATTTATGTGTAATTTCAGCAAACTCACAGTTTCTCATTCCTGCGCTTTCTGACTTTTCAGGAATTAAGGAAGGAGCAAAAACAAACACATTCATTCAGTCGTCTATGTTTAAGTAGATGTCAGTGTGTGATTTCAGAGCTTGCTTTTGAAGAAAATTCTCTCCAGCCAAAGAAAGCAGTGTGGGGCAGAGCCAGAATCTCCCCAATTCCCAAGCTTGGTGGCCTTGGATAAGCTACTCAGTGCCCCCATGTCTGTCTTTTCTGCAGTAAGAGGGACATGGGACAGTACCTGCTTCACAAGATTGCGGTCACATAAAGAATGAGCTAGCACAGGATGTGTGCCCAAGTGGTATTCCTTGTCACTGCTTTTGTTATTATTAAGAGACTGTCAACAATGGATCCTTTGTTACTCGGCTATGCGTATAGGAAGTTTCAGAAATAAGCAATTTTCAAATCTTGCAAAATACCACAAGGGAATTCTTTGTGCACTCTGCTGGGTTTTATTCCTCCATCTTAAAAAATGGTAAGGAAAAAGATGCTAATCAAAAGTCACTGACCAGATAGAAGTTGGTTTTGTTTTCATTCAAGCCACCCTAGAGTCCCTGGTGATGACACGCGTGAACCCCATCGAGCTGAATGTCAAAAGTGGGTGGGTGCTGAGATCCAGCCGCAGATGGTAGGCAACAGGAGGGTGATAGACAGTGTGTTCTTTTGTGCAAGTTTAGGTCTGAAGTCATGCAGAGAGCACTGTTCACAGGCTGCTAGGCAGCATCTTGTGAGACATGTTACACACTGACGACTGACAGCGGAAAATTAATACTTACTTGTCACGCTTTCTGCTCTGAAATGCTGGAGTCCTCCAAGCCTTTTGTTTGAACAACCCACTGATGGGTCATTAGGGAATGTTTCTGAATTCACTGCCTCTCATCCTGTGACCAAGAACTGTGCAAAGTAAAACATACCTAGAACTTCTATCCGAGGCTCTGGCATCGAGAAATCCATATTCCACAATGTCACGTGATATTACAACATCACGTGTGCCAAGAGTTTCCCAAGGACTTCTGAGTACTTCTTGTCAGTTCCCCTGAAGCTCCTTCTTCCCCTTTTCCTCTCCTAGTGGCAGGTAATTGACTGACTTAGAGTGAGTGCTAAGTAGTCAATAACCAAAAATACAATTGGAAATGCTCTGGAGAAGTCTTGAATCATTATGTGCAGAAGAAATTTAATATGTATTGTTTGGGGTAGGCCTGGAACAGCCTGAAGCGACAAGGAACAGACCCAGTGGCTTTCCCCACAGGAGTCAGTCCCTCCTCCCCCCTTGTTCGCTCCTGGGCCAGAAACCACCGGAAGCTCGGAAAATGCAAGGTTTATGGAAAATGTTAAAAAAGTGAAAAATGAATACAAACTTCCTCCGGTCCAGGGAATGTGACCAGAAAACTCAGAAAAGCAGGGTGCTTAAAGATGGCCCTGAAAGTAAACATGACCTCAAAGTGCATTTCTTTCTTTTCTAATGTAGAGTAATTCGGCTCTTACGCAAACTGAGACTTTCCAAAGGCAAGTAAAAGTGTTAAGCTGACTTAAAACGTGATTCATCAGAACAGTAAAATATATATCATATAGATTTATTTCTGCAAAAATCTGCTGGCATATTCTTCCCAGCTCATCATCTGCTACACCTAAACCACTTCACAAAAGTCCTGACTAGCGCAGTCATGGACCTAGGAGGCTCCTTTTTCTTCTTCTTTTTTTTTTTTTTGAGTTGGAGTCTCACTCTGTCGCCCAGACTGGAGTGCAGTGGCCGCTCCCGGCCACTGCAGCCTCAACCTGCTGGGCTCCGGTGTTCCTTCCACCTCAGCCTTCCAAGTAGCTGGAACTACAGGCGCGTGCTACCACACCCGGCTAATTTTTTTATTTATTGTAGAGATGAGGTCTCACCAAGTTGCCCAGGCGGGTCTCAAACCCGCGGGCTCAGGCAATCCACTCACCTCAGCCTCCCAAGGCACGGGATTACAGGCTGAGCCACCAAGCCCTGCTTGGGAGGTTCCATTTTCAGTGGTGGAAAACTGATGGGACATTCCCCACTCCTAGAAGGAGGAATTGGATATTAGGCACAGAAAACACACAAACTAGAAACTTATGGATAAAGACATGTTTAGGACCTCATGAAATCATAAATTCTTTATTTCTTTTGATACAGTATAATATTTTGTTGTTTGTAGCCAATCCCTCCCCCAAATAATAGCTTTGATTATATTGCTAACTCACTAGGAAAAAAAATTCCTTTTTCATTACAGCTACACAGAAACAAAAAGACAAAACATTTTTAATGTTTTAGTATGCTCTTGAGGGAGAACCAGATAAGGTTCAACTGGGCCATCTTTGGAGGGGGTGTATGTGATATTTTGACACGTGTATAAAGTGTAATGACTAAGTCAGGGTAACTGGGAGGTCTATCACCCAAATATTTATCTTTTCTTTGAGTTGGGAACATTATAATTATTCTCTTATAGCTATTTTGAGTAATAATAATAAATTTATTATTGATTATAATTTCCCACGTATTTTGGTACTCAATAACCAGCTTCTTAATTTAACTCTTAAATTAAAAATATTTTCATTATTAATCCTGAAACTCTACAAATTTAATGCTAATGAATGACTCCTGTATGGTTTCTCTTGCTTTTTTTTTTTTTTGGAGTCTCACTCTGTCACCCAGACTGGAGTGCAGTGGCCGCTCCCGGCCACCGCAGCCTCGACCTGCTGGGCTCTGGCGATCCTTCCGCCTCAGCCTTCCAAGTAGCTGGAACTACAGGCGCACGCTACCACACCCGGCTAATTTTTTGATTTATTGTAGAGATGAGGTCT
>CAUYQG010253005.1:0-11760 GCA_963574415.1 Tarsius wallacei
TCCATGTCCTTATTACCTTTTGATGGTTTGCAGTGAGGTTTGTCTGATATCATAATTGCTACTCCTGCTTTCCTCTGTTTTACTTTTGCCTGAAAGACCATTTTCCAGGTCCCAACTTTGAACCTGTGAGTGTCCTTTGAAGTGAGATGAGTTTTCTGGAGGGACCAGACTGTTGGCTCTCCCTTCTTCATCCAGTTTGCCAATCAAGTCTCTTCAGTAGTATATTTAGTTTATTCACATTCAAAATGATTACTGAAATGTGAGTGTTATTCTTGCCATAAGGCTCTTAGGCACTTGCTTTGTTTACTTTTTACTTTTGTTTTTATATATGTGTGCATGTTCATTTTTGTGAGTGGTCTGTATGATCTGCTGACTCGGTGCTTGTCTGTACTTTTGTGATGGGTATGACAATTTTTTATATATTCAATACCTTCTTAAGTGTCTCCTGAAGTCCTGCTCTGGAGACAGCATATTCTCTTAGTGAATAGATGTCTGGGAAGGATTTTAATTATCTGTCATTGATGAAGCTAGCTTGGCAAGGTAGGAATATCTTGGCTGAAACTGTTTATCTTTAAGAACATTTAGGTTTGGACTCCAGTTCCTTTTGACTTGTAGTGTTTCCACAGATAAGTCTGGAGGAATTCAAATGGGTCTATCCCAGTAGGCAGTCTGACCTTTCTTTCTTTCTCTCTTGCTGTCTTTAACTTTCTTCTCTCATTCTTACTTTGTGTAGGAATAATACTACATGTCTTGGGGATGATCTACTCATGTGATACATTGTAAGAGTTCTCTGAATCTCCTGATCTTGAATAGTCACCCATCTATCAAGATGTGGGAATCTTCTTGGATGACTTCATGGAATACTTGTTCCATGGTGTTCTGATTTTTTTTTCTTTTTTGCTTCAGGAATACCTATCAGGTGTAGATCTGGTTTCTTGACATAGTCCCATATCTCTTAAAGAACTTGCTGTTTCTTTTTGAGTTTTTTGTCTATGTTTTTGACAGACTGGGTTAATTCCATATTTCCATTTTCAAGGTCTGAGATTCTTTCCTCTATTTGGTTGAGTCTGTTTCCTATGCTTGTTAGTTTATTTTTAACTTCCAGGATGTAGTTCTTTATTTCCATTATTTCGGAATGAGTTTTTCTGACATTGGCCAAGTACACTTTTAGTTCCTGTATGACTTTAGTGAGTTTTGCTTCTAGTTTCTATTGGTTCTTTCTGATCATTTTTGCCATCAAATCTCTGATTCTGTGAGTTTCATCTTAGGCAGGTTGTTCAGAGGGTTTCCATTACTTGTGCTCTGATAGTTGTTTTGTAGTATTTTGAGGGCTGCCTGTATTTTTTTTTGTTGGTTTTTCTTCATTTGTGATTGGCCCAACTACCCTTTCTATAATTCCTTTTGGTTTTATTGTTCTGAAGCTACTCGCTGACACTCTGTTCTAGGTCCTTTTCTGTAGTTCAGTGAGAGTGAGTGAGGCATTCGCTTCTGATCCTTGCTCCATATTGTGGCAGGTTTCTCAGCAGTATCAGCTTCTATTGCTAGCACTGTGCAGAGTGGGTGGAAGGATGAGCTCTCCCCATCTGCTCTCTGTGGTTTGTAGCCCAGAAGCCTTCTCACTGATAAAGCCTTTGGTTGTCTTTTGTGTCACTCCCTCCCTGTTCAAGTCCACACTTCGTTCTTGAAAAAAAGGGATTTCCCTGACACAAGGGAAGTCAGGGGGGATTTGCTCTATACACATGCAGTGCTTGAGGTGATTCTACCTTTTCTGGCTTGGTAGGTGGGTGAAGCATCATAAAATTTCACACTGCAGGTAGGCTTTCCCTGCCTCGGAACCAGCTGCCAGACTCTGCTAGCAGGAGCCACACATATGGCTGCTCACCCAGCATGGAATTTTCCCCCATTTTGTTTGGCATTTGGTCACCCGCTGCTGTGCCCTGACCAGGACTCTTCCTGTGTCAGACCAACAAGTCACACATGGCTTGGAGGAGATGAACCTCATTCATACATTTTCTTCCACCTCTTCTACCTCTGAGATAGAAAGACTCACCACTCCTCTTTAGCAGCCTACTCAACACGAAAATGATGAGGATGGAGACCTTTGTGATCATCTACTCCCACTTAACGGAAAATACTTTATCTTTCTGATAATTTTCTTAATAGCATTGTCATTTCTCTAGTTTACTTTATTGTAAGAAATTAGTATATACTATATGCAGCATACAAAAGATATACATGTGTTAATTGACATTTTACATTATCAGTACGTCTTCTAATCAAAAATAGGCTATTAGTGTGAAGTTTTGGGGGGGGATCAAAAGTTATAGGTAGATTTTCCACTGTGATGTCATCAGTACCCCAAACTCTGCATTGTATAACTGTCAATTTTATTTATTCCAGCCATCACCATCATCACCAGCACAACAACTGAAACTGTAAACTCCTTAATTAACCACAGGATTTTCTTTTCTGTTTTAGCTTACCCCTCTACTCTCAGCTCCTAGAACGAACACACACACACACACACACACACACTTTTTAAAACAAATGAATAGATAATTTAGATAGTTAGCAAATCTTCCATGGACAGAAGTCAACAGAGAACCAATGCTTGGATAATGAGAATCCTTTTGTCAATTTATAAATCCTGGCAAAAATCAAATGGGGGAACCATTACTTTTTTCTGCTGGTGGTAGGATGTTTCATCTTACTCTTCCCTTGAAATGCATAGTCACAGACAACTGTTTGTCTAGAGGCCTTTCAAATGAATCTCACTCATAACAATCACTCCAAGAAACTAGGGTATTCTAGATCACCCCTCCTAACTCAGACTCTAACTCGAATAAAACTAGATTCTACCTCCTCATGCACTTTTACTCTTCCCACACTTCCCCACTTCATAATTGCTGATATTTTTATTGTGGTGTAAATAATCCTAATTGCTTCATCTGCCAACTTCTCAGTCTATTTACCTTCAACATACCTGGTCTCTATCTGAACCAGTCCATTCATTATCATGGCCATGTGCAGATTGTGTAACTATTAAAATGTGCAATTTTTTTATTTCAAGAATTCTATTCTCAAATATTGATTTGTGTCTTCACTTCAACTCAATGTTTCTAATGATTCGGCAAACAAACTTGGAGTTATTCTGAATTCCTTTACCTTCTTTTACAATCTTCAGGAAACCTTCAGCAAATCCTGCCAGCAACACACTAAAATTATGTTCAAGATCTAACCACTGCTTGCCACCTTTATCCATGTCAAACTGGTGTAAAACACCATCATCTCTCATTTAGTTTCCCTGTCCCTTGACTTGGTTTTGATGATCTACAATTAACATAAAACCAACAACAAGGCTATTAAAATTAAGTCATCAGAGTTCAATTTTCTGCTAAAAAGCCTCCCATTCCACTGTCTTAGTCAGTTCTGACTGCCATAACAAAACCCCACACACTGGGTGATTTAAACAATCCTTTGTTTTTCACTGGGAAGTGTAAGATCAACATGCTGACAGATTCAGTGACTGATGAGAACTCTTCCCGCTTGCACATGACTGCCTATATTCTCACAGAGGAAAGAGGAGATCTCTGATCTCTTTCCCTTCTTTAAAGGGCATTGATTTCATCATGAAGACCCCACTCCCATGACCACTTCTAAATATAGTTATCTCCCAAAGTTCCTACCTCCAAATGTCATCAAACTGAAGATTAGGGCTTCAACATCAAATTGGGGGCAGCATAGACATTTAGTTTATAGCAGCCATTTCATGTCACTCAAAACAATTGCCAAAGTCCTAACCAAAAATGTTTAAGACTTCTCTGATCTCTTCTCCCATGAGACACCTCCTTGCTCATTTTTTTCCAGCTAGTTTATTCCCCACCTCTGCCCCAAACACATAGCCATACTGCCATCTCAAAACCCCTAGCTGTTCCCTCTGCCTCTGCCTCATATACACATGGCTCATACCCTCACCTCCCTAAGGACTTTACGGAAATGTCACATTCTCAGTGAAGATGTACTATTCAAAATTGAAATCCTTCCCCACAATATTCCTTACCCCTTTCTCTGCTTTATTGTCTTTGTTACATTTATCAGCATCTAAATTATATTTTACTCATGTGTTTTCTTAGTTTATTTATTTATCACTAAAATATAAATATCATGATAGTAGGACTTTTCTTTTCACACCCTGCTATATTCATAACAATAAGACACTCATTAATGATGAATGGATGATGCAAGGTTTTGCACAAGATTTACTCCTACATTCTAGAAAGCATTTTATGATTTTTAAATAAACATCATTATAGATAAAATCATCAGTTAATTAGCACTTAGATATTCAAATTTTTTAAAATGAATGAGAAAAAATTAACTTCTATTGTCATTTTAAAGAAGGAAATAATGGACAGGATGCTTTATATGATGTACATAGACAAAGACATAGAAATGGCACTATATAGAGATAATATATAGAGTATATCCTTAGGTTAACAATGAAATAAGTCGAGCTGGACAAACAAAGTATGTTCAGAATAGAATAGTGCCAGAAGCTAAAAAGAGAATTACACGCTGTGTCCTGAAGTGTGGTAGCTTTCTGAATGTGTGGCAAAATGATAGAACTCATTTTGAAAGTAGAACATTGCATATGAAGCTGACTTTAAATGTGTAACAACACCTGACCAATGTCTTATCAGAGTTTGTTCATGTGATTCTAGTTCACTGAAAAAACTTGTTTATGGTTAATTTTGCAGAATCCTATCAACAGACATAATTCCCAATGAAAAATCTTCATTCACGAAGTGATATAAATGACATGAAGATTTAAGTAATATTCTAAGAGTTTGCTAGGGAAAACCGGTTACTCACAAAAAATAGTAATAATTATAATTACCGCATTGATCACTACTAGTCAAAAAAGTATAGCAAATGGTGATCTTTACTTCATGTAATAGCTCAATATAATTTGCTGTATAATAAAATAAACTGACTGCGAATGTGGCTCTATATTAATCTTATTTATAATGTCTGTTTTAGCAGTTCAATGCAATTATTAATGGGTCAAAACATATCTGAAAATCACTGGTAATTTTAAAATCAGACAAATTGCTTGGCATTCCTTTTGTTTCTGTCTATAAATTAATACTAGAGATTAATGTAACTCTTGGTTTTGAAAGTGTTAAAGAAATTTTCAGAGTAATGAGATATTAAAATATAATATTAAAATATAAGAATTACTATAATGTCTTTACTATCTATATCTATGGGATCATTTTTTCAAATTATTTCTAATGCACACCTCACCAATTACTAAGCAAATATGTTTGAAACCAGCATTCATATTATGAAATAAAAGCTCCAAAGTCCCTCACACCCTTTTTTCATGACTTAATGTTCCCTATATAAACATGACCATCATGTTAATTCTTTGTTGATATTCTTTATAACTTTCCCACGTGAGCTTACATGTTTAAACACTATACTTTAATGTTGACTACTTCAAACTTCACAGTAATTAAATTATATAGAATGCACTTGTTAATTCAACTTTTTGCCTTAATATTACACTTTTATTTTTTACATAAATATTGTATTTATGAGCATTGCTTTTTCTGTTGGAAAGTGTGTTCATTTCAATTTTTGTATTCTATAACATGCTTATAAGAAAAGTTATTTTTATTTCTACTGATGAAAACATTTGAATTTGTAACAATCAGTATTAACTGGGTTTTGACAAAGTAACAAAATTCCCCAAATATCAGTGTTCTAAACCAACAAAAAGATTTATTTCTCACTTATGCTTCATGCCCACTGTAGGTTGGTTGGTGACTCACCACTTAAGTTGTCATCCTTACCTCAAGATTATTCAGGCATAGCAACTACTGTCTAAAATATTGCCTGTGCATTCAGCAGTAGGAAAGAGTGGGGAAGAAATTGGCAAAGCATGTGTTAGCTCTTAAAGCTTCTAAACAGAAAAGACACCGCACTTCTAATCCTATCTCACTAACCAAAATATTTCACATGTCCTAGTATAACTTCAAAGAGCAGGTGAAGCAAATCTTTCTAAAAAAAGGTGAACTGGATATTGAAAAAGAGTAATACAGTCCAACAGAGACTGCCTTTTATTTCTCTGAATACTTGGTTTGTTTAACCTTACATAAACAGAAAGCATCCACCCTCTTGCTAATGGAGACAATTCAAACACTCCAAATAGTTCCTTCTTTGAACACAAAGTCCAAAATCTCTCATAGTGTGAGTTAATCTCTATGTCAGATTAGAATGGGATTCTGCTTGATTTGGAGAATGAAAAAGTGTTGTGAAACATAAATGCATCCAATATACAGTGATGGCATATGAATATGTTAATAGCAATAAACTCTCCAACTGCACAGGGGAAGAACAGAAGACAATATTAGGCATTGGCCCACAACAATTATTACATTTCCCTTGGCAGACACTTATTGTAGTCCTTAGATTTAGAATGGGCAATGTTCCTTGATAGACTCTGGCTCTGATCTCTGGTTTTAGATCTTTCCTCTATGATCCAGTATGGGTCATAGGTCCTCCCTCTTGGAGGCCCTTTATTTTCTATTGTAGTCTTTGGCTTACCTGAATAGATTTTTGTAGACTTTTCTTTGTTTTCTCTATGGCTTTCATAGCTAACTTTTTTTTTTGAGTTGGAGTCTCACTCTGTCACCCAGACTGGAGTGCAGTGGCCGCTCCCGGCAACCCCAGTCTCGACCTGCTGGGCTCCGGCGATCCTTGTGCCTCAGCCTTCCACGTAGTTGGAACTATAGGCGCGCACTACCAAGCCCAGCTAATTTTTTTTTTGATTTATTGTAGAGATGAGGTCTCCCCAATTTTCCCAGGTGGGTCTTGAACCCGCGGGCTCGGGCAATCCACTCACCTCAGCATCCCAAAGTGTGGGATTACAGGCTGAGCCACCGAGCCCGGTTCCTAGTTAACTTTCTACCCTCAAGAGTTTGAGGGATACCATTGTTTCGTCAAATTTCAAAGAGCTACATATGCTTTTAGGCTGGAAATTCCTTTAGCAATATGACTGTCTCCAAAACTTAATGTTCTATATTCGATTTCAGTCTACTCCACATTTTAGTAACTAGATAAATAGCTATGGTTTAGACATACATTTTAGATTTTCCATCATTCTGGAGTTTTAATTTTTATACTTCTGTTTCTACTTTAGATACACAACCTCTCAACTCTATCTCTATTTTGGATAGTCAGCCATTCAGATTTCCAATGAGAAATTGCATCTTTAAACTTTGTTCCTAAAATAGTTGATAAATCTAAAAGATGAATTTTCATTGTCTCATTAATCCAACCAATGGTTGTGACTTTTTTTCAACTGACATATGCCAACAGATGAAGTTTAACAGAGGTTGAGTTAAAATTTTCTTTGTATTTCTGAGACAAAATGAACTTGGTTATAATATAATTCATGAAATAGTTAAAAATAGTGTCTTTTAACAACAGTCATTTCTTTAGGCCAAGAATTTGCTGAGTAGTTATGATCTGGAATTGGTTTGGCTCATCTGAGTTAAAGGCTTTTGAGCATCTGCAGACGATTTTCAGTTTGGCTGGCAGCTAGAGGTTCCTGCATGGTCTTCTCTATCTGGCAGTTGGCTGGCTGTCAATGAGGGCAGTAGAAGTAACTTAGGTATGTGTGGCTCAGCATCAAGTAGGTGAACACATGTTTGTTCACATAATAGCAGTACTGCAAGAGAGCAAACTCCGATGCTCAAGAGTGTTTTTATGCTTCTGCTTACATCATCTTTGTTATTGTCTTAATGGCCCAAGCAAGGTCAACATAGATTCAGAGTGGAAAAACGGGCTCTGCCTCTAGATAAGAGATGTTCCAAAATACTGTGGCCATTTTTGAAATCTACCACAATATTGTATGTGTATATTGTTAGATTCAATTTAGTAATATTTGCTTAGGATTTTGGAGTGTAGGTTTATATATGACATAGGCTTATGTTATTTCCTGGTCTTCTGCTATCTGAAATACATATGGCCCCTAACTTATGATGGTTCTACTTTTGACTTTTCAACCTTACAATGAACTTTTCAGGGAGCTGCCCCACCATAAGTCAAGGAGCATCTGTAGTTTGCATACTAATAGCATTATTTATTTAATCATTTGTATATATTGGCAGTTGAATTTTTGATATGGTTATCAGGATGTGTCTTTCCCCATCTTTTTATATTCATATTTATGAATTATTTACATTTTAAATGTAAATATTGCAAATACCACAAATTTAGCTATAAAAAATCATCCAGATAGTTTTTATCTTTCACCTACGTCATTTATTCCCTTTACTTTTCATCTAGTTCCCAACATAATGTGCTTTAAACTATTTAAATTCCTGTTTGATCTTTATTTGTCCCATCAGTTCTACTTTTTTCTCTTTATTTTTGGTCTTCCATTTGAGTATTCTTTTTTCTCATTTTTGCTCTATTCGTTTGAAAATTATACACTTTAATGATTTTAGTAGTTACCTAAACGATTACAACATGCATTTGTCAGTTATCAGAATTCAAATTTAATCTGTAATTTATCCTATCCCTGGACAATATAAGAATTTAGGACACTTTAATTCTATTTACCATCATCCTGTTTTCTACTTTCTGATCTCATTTTATTATAGTCCTATATTTTAATTGTATATTTTGAATACCAAAACAGTTAGGTGGACTTCTTACTTTAATTGAGATTTATACAACGTGTAGTATTTTTGCTGCTCTTTATTCCTTCAGTGTCTCTGAAATGTCATTTGGGTCATTATTTCTGTACCTTAAAAATCTCTTTTATATCGTCTTTACTGAATATCTGCTGCTTGTGAGCTCTTTACTTCTTGTTTAAAAATGTATGTCATCTTTATTCTTGCATAAATTATTACTGGGAATCATTCTTTGTAAATTATTTGCTTTATTTCCATTGTTTATGCCTTTGATCATTTCTATTGAGAAGTCAGCTGTTAACTAAAATAGCTGCTCACTTGAAGGTAATCTTTCTTTGACTGCTTTTAAGATGTTTTCTTTTTTCTATAGTTTTGGGCAATTTTACTATGATATGTTTAGTTATAAATTTTGTTCTATCTCTCTTTCTTCTTTCCTAACATTCTTACTTCCATTGTTCCTTCCCTTTGCAAACTTATTTGAGCTCATAGAACACCTTGGTTTTGTAACATAGTGACTTTCATCAGTTTTAGAAAGTTGTTAGACTGAATTTTGGTAAATGTTACTTTTACAATGTTTCCTATTATCCCACTCTAGAACTCAAGCTATATAAATATTAGAGCTTCTCACTACATCCTCTTTATCACAAACTTTATCATACTTTTCACCTTTCTTCTCTTCTTATTTTATTCCGATTATTTTCTTCTAAGCTGTCCATCAATTTCCTAATTTTGTTTTGACTGTTTTCTAATTTGTTTCCATCTGTCCACTGATATTTCATTCTAATTACTCTATTTTCAGTACCTCAATTACAGTTTTATTTTTAAATAATTTTTACCTTACCTCTGAAAAAAAATTATTATGTCTTTATCCCTTTGAACACAGTAAAGCTAATTATTTAAAGTCTCTGTCCATAATTAGCAATCTAGAAGACTTTTTAAAATTTTGTATAGGTTTTGCTATTTTTTGTTCATGTTATTGGTCTGCTTGGATGCCTATTTATATTGTATACACTTTCAGATATTGAATTTTTAAATTGCATTTGGCAACAACTTAAAAGCATTTGGGTTTTCTACAATAATTTTTTTTACCTTATCCTAGAAAAGAAATATATTGGCAAGTTTCAGGTACCTGGTAGCTAAAAAAAGCTAGGGAACTTCAGTTGTAGTTTAGAAAACAAAGTGAATCACAGAAAAGCTGTACTAGTTTCAATGTGTTGCATTTTTAAATGTAACTTGTAATCAGTGATGCAGGTATTCATAAACCTTCATGAAAGAGTGAGTTGTTATTCAATATTTTACTCTCATGTCCAAACAGAAGTGGGATTAATGGCTAGATATCCCAGTTCTGTACACTTGTTCAAGTTTCTATTGCTTGAAAACTTGGATTTTTTTAAAAACACAAAACATTCACTATGGGAGTTGAGTGGGATGCCATTACAAGATTGCATTCTCCCTGCTGAAAAGATATTTACTGTTCCACTGGTCCCCTGTGAGGTTCATTTAACAATGAATAGTAAATCTCTTTATGTCTAGAAAAAGGTATGCTGGCCCTAGGCATAGTCCTTCAATAAAAAGATTTATAACAGTTTAGGATTTGCAGCTTAATGGAGTAAAACTTCTCCCACAATGCCCTTAAATGAGAACCAAGTTTACATCAAAATGTTTTTCTTAAGGGGAGTCTCCATATATTCACATGCTTCATTACTTTATAAATTTGATTTAGGGTGCTCACAGAAGCAAAAACAAACAAACAAACTAAAAATGACATGCCACATTTAGCATTCCTCTACTCATTACAGTGAAGAACAGAGTTTTACTAAGGGATGTCCTTGACACCAAAGACCAATTCATTTATTGATTTCGGGGAGTTATAAGCACCCTGAGTCATGTTTATTTTGTCCATTTGGTGTCTCCATCAGCTAGTACTTAGTAGATTCTCAATAAATTTCAGTGACTGGAAACAATGCCTTACTGCTATCTTCTATCTGTCAGCCAGTACAGCAGCCTTCCCAATTCAGACAGAAGGGTGTCCACATGATTTTTTAAGGTGTCCCATAAAAGTATAGCATTGCCACCCCTCAGAAACCTTTTACATATCTCCCAGAGTCCAGCTGGGCCCCTGAATGCAGTCTGCACACCAGCTGCTACTGCTTCCTACTGATCGGGCCAGAAATGCACCGGCCACTTTCCATTTCAGCAGGCTCACTCCTTAATCATTTCTAGAACAGCAAAAGGGGTGTTGAGAATATTCTGTATAATCTCTCTTGAAATATTTAAATTTATCGAATTCCAAAATATTGAACGTTTTAAGAAAAACAATCCATAAAACAACTCTTAAAGAAAAAAATCCTGCCTGATGTATTTGGAAACTTTTCAAAATGAATTAGTGGTGAAAATCAGATTCTCATTTAATTTTTGCTAGATGTCCAGGTTTCACAATAAGATTTTTGGCTTCAAACTTATTTTCCATGATTAGTCTCCTCAGCAATTTATTTATTCCATTAAAGTAAAAGAAATTTGTGGATTGCATAAGAATTGGAATATAAATATTCTATTATTTTAAGTTGATATAAGTTCTTATAACTATTGCTTTGCTGTGAAAAACATGAGACCCTCTGTCTGTGAATTTTGAAAGGTAACTCCAGAGTTTTCCAAAATAAATAAAGTACATGATATCACAAAAGGGGAAGAAGTGTTAAAACTTTTTTTTTTAATACATTTTATTTTAAAGATGTGGGGCACAATTCAGGATTAGGTATATAAGTGGACATGGTACAGGTAAAGTTTGGGCCTTCCTTTGGTCCCCACTTTGACTGGTTTAAGACCAGCTTCCCTTTTTGATGTTATGTGGCCGTCGCTCTCACCCCGGCAGAATCTTGCTATTGCCAGTCCCTTTCTTATAGTATTATCATAAATGTTGAGGGCCTGCTTATGAGTGAGAACATGTGGTACTCAGTTCTTTGTTTCTGTGATAGATCACTGAGTATGATAGACTGTAAATCCATGCAAATTGCTGCAAAGTTCATATGCTTGTCCTTCTTTATGGCTGTAC
>CAUYQG010253007.1:0-33842 GCA_963574415.1 Tarsius wallacei
CACGCCTGTAGTTCCGGCTACTCGGAAGGCTGAGGCGGAAGGATCGCCGGAGCCCAGCAGGTCGAGGCTGCGGTGGCCGGGAGCGGCCACTGCACTCCAGTCTGGGCGACAGTGAGACTCCAACTCAAAAAAAAAAAAAAAAGAAAAAATGTTGGCTGGACTCCATGGCTCAGCCTGTAATCCCAGCACTTGGGAGGCTGAGGCGAGTGGATTGCCTGAGGCCGTGGGTTCGAGACCAGCCCAGGCAACTTGACCAGACTTCATCTCTACAATAAATAAAAAAAAATTAGTCAGGCGTGGTAGTGCTTGCCTGTAGTTCCGGCTACTTGGAAGACTGAGGCAGAAGGATCGCCAGAGCCCAGCAGGTTGAGGCTGTGGTGGCCAAGAGGCATGCCACCGCCCTCCAGCCTGGGTGACAGAGTGAGACTCCAACTCAAAAACCAAAACAAAAAAATCTTAAAAACGTTATCTGCTGTCTCTTTGTTTATATTCTTTCCAATGAGAAAGAAACCATCATCCTGATCACTACTTTTTCCTTTTACTTTTGCATTAAGGATGTCCTTTAACACTTCCTATATTGTGGGTCTGCTAATTATGAATTACTTTACTCTTTATATGTCTGAATGTGTTTTTATTTTTTATTTTTATTTTTATTTTTTTATTTTTTTGAGTTGGAGTCTCACTCTGTCGCCCAGACTGGAGTGCAGTGGCCACTCCCGGCCACCACAGCCTCGACCTGCTGGGCTCCGGCGATCCTTCCACCTCAGTCTTCCAAGAGCCGAAACTACAGGCGCACGCTAACACGCCCGGCTAATTTTTGATTTATTGTAGAGATGAGGTCTCGCCAATTTGCCCGGGCGGGTCTTGAACCCACGGGCTCAGGCAATCCACTCACCTCAGCCTCCCAAAGCACGGGATTACAGGCTGAGCCACCGAGCCCGGCTTCCATTTCTTTTTATTGCTGGATAATATTGCCTTCATTTCTGAAAAATGTTTTTTCTGGGTATAAAATTTCAGGTTGGCAGTTTTTGCTTTTAATTCTTTTTTTTTTTTTTTTTTTTTGATTTGGAGTCTCACTCTGTCGCCCAGAGACATCTCAGCTTACTGATGCTTTATTTTTTTTAATGTCTCTTCTCTCTGTATTTCATTTTAGAAAGTTTCTAATGCTAGATCTTTAGTTTGCTAATTTTTTTCTTCTGCAGTATCTAAACTGAAGTTAGTACAATACAGTGTACTTTTCATCTCACACATTGCAGCCATTATCTCTAGAAGTTTAATTTGAGCCTTTAAAAAAATCTTTCATGTTTCTACTTAGCTTTTTGAACTCATTAAATGCAGTCTGCAAATTCCGTCATCTGTGTCAGTTCTAAGTTGGCTTCAGTTGATTTTTTTCACTCATTATAGGTCATATTTTCCTATTTCTTTGCATTCCTGGAAGTTTTTTGTGGATGCCAGACATAGTGAATTTTACCTTATTGGCCATCAGATATTTTTGCATTCCTATATATAAGCCTGTGTTTTGTTCTGGGATTTGGTGATTTTTTTGGAAATAGCTTGATTGTTTTAGGTCTTGCTCTTAAGATTTGTAAGGATGGGGGCCAGGTATCTAGAACAGTCTTCAGTGTGGGGTTAATTTTCCCTTATCACTGAGGCAGAATCCTTCTGTGTACTTCTGCTCAGTGCCCTATAACTCAGGAGCTTTCCATTCCAGCTGGCGAAAACAGGCACCAGTCCTGCCCCATGAGCACTGTTTCCTCTAATTCTTTTGAGCGGTATCTTCCTCACATGAATGTGCTGATTAGTACCCAACTGAATATTTGCAGAAGATCCTCTAAGGAACTCTCTCTGTGTAGCTACCTGCTTTCTCCCCCTTTGTCCTACAAATTCTGATCGCCCAAGACTCTCAGCAACTCAACTCAGGAAATCTCTAAGCTCTGCCTGGCTGCACAATGGCCTGGAAACTCTCACAGGATAAGCTGGGGGCGATTGGAGCGCTCATTTTATTTGTTTCTCATCTCTCAGGGATCACACTCCTTTATTGCCTGATCTCCAATGTCTTCAAAATGATGTTTGATATATTTTGCCTTCTTTTCTTGTTTTAAGATGGAAGATATGCTGGGCTTGGTGGCTCAGCCTGTAACCCTGCGCTTTCGGAGGCCGAGGTGAGTGAATTGCCTGAGCCCATAGGTTCGAGACC
Source organism: Tarsius wallacei (assembly GCA_963574415.1). NCBI lineage: Eukaryota > Metazoa > Chordata > Mammalia > Primates > Tarsiidae > Tarsius > Tarsius wallacei. Next base: position 2,198 of record CAUYQG010253007.1, read on the forward strand.
CACCTGGGCAACTTGGCGAAACCTCATCTCTACAATAAATCAAAAAAATTAGCCGGGCGTGGTAGCGCGCGCCTGTAGTTCCAGTTACTTGGAAGGCGGAGGCAGAAGGATCGCCGGAGCCCAGCAGGCCAAGGTTGCGGTGACTGGGAGAGGCCATTGCATTCCACTCTGGGCGACAGAGTGAGACTCCAACTCAAAAAAAAGAAGGAAGGTACTTGTTATTCCATCTTGGTCTGAAGCAGAAGTCCGTTAAAATGAAAGTATCAAATTTTAAAAACCTGATTGAGAATGCATAGGTCTCCAGATACTACATTTGTGGAAGCTCAGTTTAAGAAATGTTATTCAGTAACAAAATGACAAATAACTTTATTTAAAAATAAGTACAAGATGCAAATATACATTTCTCCAGAAAATACATGCAAATGGTCATAAGCACATGAAAAGATGCTTACCATCATTAGTCATCAGGGAAATGAAAATCAAAACCCCATTCATATCCATTAGAATTGCTATAATCAAAACACTGATAATAACAAGTGCTAATGAGGAGATGGAGAAATGAGAACCCTCAAATAGAGCTGGTGTGAATGTAAAGTGGTGTAGCTGCTTTGGAAAACATTCTGACAGTTCCTTAAAAAAAGGCTAAGCAGAGTTATCAAGTGACTCAGCAGTTTCACTCCTAGGTATATACATACCAAGAGAAATATAAACACACATACACACAAAAACGTATACATGAATGTTCATAACAGCATTATTTAAAATAGCAAAAAAGTGAAAACAGTCTAAATGTCAATAACAATGAAGTCTTTTTGGGCAATAAAATGAAATGAAGTACTGATACATGTTACCAAAGGAAATAAAAATATTTCACTTCAAGATACACTTCTTTGACATATTTTTAGATGGATGTTTAGAGGGTGTGTAAACAGAAGTCACCCTGCAAAGCTGTCTTTTGTGAGGGAGATTGGCAGCTGTAGAGAAAATATGGATTGATGCAGCCAGGTTTTCTCTGAGTCTTTCCCTTCTCTGATCTAGGAAAGATTAACAGTAAGTCTGACAACTTTAAAGGTCTGAAGGAAACATTTATCACTGATTCTCTCTGAGGGCTGCTACAAGTGAGATTTCATCTATGTGACAAGACCACCTTTGCTAGCCAGGCCTCATCTTCTCCTTCCAGAACCTGATTTGCCACCATAACCTGTTTGTGGCCATGCTCCAAGCCCCCATTCTTTCTGTGACCTCAGGATGGTATATGAGCTTCTATACCCCATTGAGAGGTTAGGGTAATCACTCTGTGGTTTTCCCCCGTGCACAATAATACATTTATATGCCTTTTCTCCAATTAATTTGCCTTTTGGCCGTTGATTTTTCAGTGAAACATCAGAGGAAAAAGGAGAAGTTTTTTCCTGGCTACTACATTACAAAATGGATGAACCATGAAAACATTATGTTAAGTAAAGGAAATCAGACACAAAGACCACATATTGTATGATTCCATTTATATAAAATACTCAGAATAGGCAAATTTATAAAAACAGAAAGTAGATAAATGGTGCCCAGAGCTGGGAGGGTTGGAGGAAATGGGGGGAGTTATTGCAAATTGGCCCCGGGTTTTTATTAGGTTGGTGAAATATCCTAAAATGAATTGTGGTGATGGTTGCAACACTGTGAATATACCAAAAACCATTGAAATGTACACTTTAAATGGGCAAACTATATGACATGTAAATTACATCTCTATGAAGCAGTTTTTAAAAATAAATGTTATAATATGCTGTATGTCTGTATGGGCTTCTAGCAACTCCTCTGGTGCTCCTGGAGTGACCACATCAGGTATGACTAAGAAATCATGGTATGACTTTTTATTTTAGTTGACTCTCTCCCTTGCTTCCATTTTACCAAGATCCATTCCTGTTCTTAAAAAGTCCATAACTCATGATTCTTCTTAGCTCTTTGTAGCAAGGAAACTTTTGTTAGGACTGATGCCAGATGAGATGGGGTATAGATTCTCTATGGGTTCTTTAACCTAGCCGTAGAAAAGAATTTCAGGGCAAGTCCAAAGCAAAGTTGAAGACAAAGTTTATTAAAAAGAAGATGCATTCAAGAGACAACATGAGTACCTTAAGAGAAAGGACATGGTCAGACATGGTGGCTCAATCTATAATCCCAGCACTTTGGGAGGCCCAGGCAAGAGGATTGCCTGAGTCCGGGAGTTCAAGACCAGCCTGGGCAACTTAGTGAGACCTCATCTCTACAATAAATCACAAAAACTAGCCGGGCATGGTGGCATGCGTCTGTAGTTCCAGCTACTTGGAAGGTTGAGACAGAAGGGACAGAAGGATCGCCTAAACCCAGCAGGTTGAGGCTGTGGTGGCCATGAGTGTGCCACTGCACTCCAGCCTGAGCAACAAGAGTGAGACTACAACTCGAGAGAGAGAGAGAGAGAGAGAAAGGCCATGTGCTTGCTTTTGACAAGAAGCTTTACATAATTTTACAATTATGATCATGAAAATTATTCCATGAGCTAAGAGCAGAGGGTTACTGGTATTCGCCAGTCACGAGTTTTGATTACCATACCCCAGACTTTTAAGGTCACAAGAACCTTCTAAACAATGAAAGTTACTATCTAAGTAGATTTGGGCTTTTCTTAGAATGTCAGGACTGTGTTTCAGGTAATTCCCTATTGTTTCAGTGATTACTGTACTGGTAGTTTCACATTCCAACCTGTAAGTTGGCCAGGTCTGATATGCCTGGCCGGTCAGGTGGAGGTCATATACCAATAAGAAAGACACTGGATGCTTAACCACCCTATTTCTTGGTTATATAAGTTAGACCTACCTAAGAAAACTTGTCTAACTACATCTAAACTATATGCTATGCTAACTATGCCTGCCTCAGGACCACTTCCATATATTGAACTATAAAGAGTAAATTCAATCTTCCTATAGTAACATAAATCTGCACTTGGGTGGGCGTAGGTGGTGAAACTCCAATGCTCATAAATGAGTGGGAAACACTAGAGGTAGACTTTATTATTTTGCAGCTATTTTGTCCTCCTCTCCAGGCTGGGTCACAGAATACTCACAGAGAAGGAAGTCAATGTCTCCTTCCCCTTTGGATCTAAGGGCCCAGACATTGTGTAACTGGATGCTTACTACTAAGAAACTCAGCAGCTGTCAAGCGGGCAAACTCCCTGCTTCCCTACAGTCGGGCTTGAACACCACCATTCCTGGCTCATACATCCTTCTCTAAAATGCTGGCGACTGAATGGAGAATCCTGGGCATTCAGGCCCTGGTCCCACCAAGAGCTTTGAGTCTTCCTCCTCTGCCACAGGCTTTGGTCTCACTCATTCATTTCAGTGGTAACCTGCCTTCTCATCCTGGGGCTGTATTTTATCTCTGACCAAGCATGATGACTGCTCTTTTTCTCTATTACTCCCAAAATGATAGCAGCCATGTGTTGTGGTTATTTGTGTTCATATCTGATCTTTCTTGCTACGCTACATCTTTTCATCAACTGCTGATTCCTGGTTTTGGCCCTGCCCACTGCTGCTCTAGAAGACTCGGCTTGGACATAGCCTCTGGTTATTCCTGGTAACTTGCTATAATGACAAATCAATCCTTCCCCCTCTAAGAATCAGTCTTGGCAGAACCTCATCAAGATGACTAGTCCACTGCCTTGGCCAACAGGTGTTGGCCATCCATCTCAGCATCCTGTCTTCCCCCTTGGAGTCTACCTCGGGGGACATCTCCCCCTTTCTCTCCAGAGAAATGTTTTTCATAACTTGTAGTGATGATGGCTCAGTGAATACTTCTAAAACCTTCTGTTTTCTCTTAGCAACGCCTAGTCTGTAAAAACTGCTCTCTCTCTCTCTTAGAAAATGTGTCTCCCAAGGTAACATCAAGGAAGGTATCCATGTGGAATGACCTTCCTGCCTGCATCAAACTATATTTTCCCCAATGGTTGCAATAATATTTCCTATGTTGCATGCTCTCCCAAAACCTTGCCACTAACACATTAAGAGGTGGAGTCCATGTCCCCTTTCTTTGAAACTGGGTGGAGCTTTGTGACTGTTTCAACTAGGAGAGCACAGGGGAAGTTCTGCTTTGGACTTTGTGAGGCTAGGTTTCAAAAGGCAAGACAACTTTCTCCTGGCTCTCTCAGGATATTTGCATTTATAACCAGCTGCCATGCTGTGAGAGAGTACAGGCCTCATGGAGAGACTGTGTAGGGGTTCCAGCTAACAGCCCCAGCTGACAACCAGCATCAGTCTGTAGCCATGGGAGTAAGGAAGTCCTCATGGTGATTCCAGCCAGCTGTCATCCAACTGTAATCGCAGGAGAGATCCTGAGCAAGAAAGATCTGAATGAGCATGGTAAACCTCCAGAATGATGAGAGGTAAAAATAAGACTGTTGGTGTTGTACACCGTTGAGTTAGGGGTGGTTTGTTACACAACATCATATACCCAGAACACTGTCTATCTCCACACATTACAGGCCTAACCACCCTTTATGGCTCAGCCTGTCAGCATGTCGCCTTTCCTGTAAGGCTTCCCCCTCTCTGAACTCCCAGTGCTCTGACTGTGCCAGTCTCCTATCCTGCATCTGGGTGCATACTTTATCTCCCTTCTCCCTGTAAAGACCCACTTCATATTCTCCTGGAACCTAACCCAAATGCTTGGCACACAGAGAGTGCTCAGTACAGGCTTTCTATGTCTGGATTCACAGATGATAGGGAAAGAAAAAAAATTTTTTTTGAGTCGGAGTCTCATTCTGTTGCCCAGGTTGGAGTGCAGTGGCATGCTCACGGCTACCACAGCCTTGACCTACTTGGCTCAGGTAATTTTTCCACCTCAGCCTTCCAGATAGCTGGAGCTACAGGGATGCACCGCCACGGCCAGCTAATTTTTGGATTTATTGTAGAGACAAGGTCTCACCAAGTTGTCCAGGCTGGTCTCGAACCTGGGCTCAGGCAGTCTTCTCACTTCTGCCTCCCAAAGTGCTGGGATTACATGGGTGAACCACCATGCCCAGCCAGGAAAGGAATTTTGGGAAGAGAATATTTGCCAGTGGAGAAAAGAGGGTCCTGATTAGCAATGCAGAGTTTTTGCTACTTTCAAAGGCCTTTTTCTCTGACCAGTGTCCCAGAACATTTTTGGCTTTTCTGCTAGGAACCTAGGATATCTGGAGTCAAAGGCAAAGGAATTTAAGTAGTAAGTGATCCTTGGGGAAATAAAGAATTGTCCAAGCTGGTTTTCTTATAGTACAGAGCGTATGGCCACTTGGGCTGCTGAAGCAGCTGAGAGGTGTCTTACACAAATTCACCAGCAGGTGGCAACATTACTCGTAGTTTCTTGCAAACTGTAGACTTACTCATGAGTGCGTTCATAAAATATTACCTAAGCAAAGACACCACCTATAGCCCTGTGTGAGCTACAAAAGACAGTAAGCTACCATCTCTGCCCTACAAGACATTTCAGTCAAGAAAACTCTGTTTCTTGAGTTTGTCCTTGGGCTGAAATACAAAAGTCATCCAATCCTTTCTTCTACCTCAGAGTGTAATATCATACAATCCACATTGATAGAACAGAGGTGTCAAAGTCGTGAGTAAAGTCTGATTATTTCAGGCCGGGCTTGGTGGCTTACGTCTGGAGTCCTAGCATTTTGGGAGGCTGAGGTGGGAGGATTGCTTGAGTCTGGGAGTTCGAGACCAGCTAGGCAACATAACAAGACCTCGTCTCTAGTTAAAAACTAAAATAATTGGTTGTCCGTGGTGGTGTGTACCTGTAGTCCCAGCTCCTTGGGAAGCTGAGGCGAGAGGATAGACCGAGTCCAGGAGGTTGGGACTGCAGTGAGCCATGATCATGCCACTGCACTTGAGCCTGGGCAACAGAGTGAGACCCCCAACTCAATACATACATACATACATACATAAAAAGTCTGGTTATTTCTAAACCACTTCACTGCTTTAAGTAGATTGGTCAGATGATTGTAGAGATCAGAGCAGCAAAGATGATGTATCCTAGGCCAGAAGAATAGGTAGAAGCAGAGCTTTTAAAGCAGTAGGGAAGGAAATTGATCACAAAGCTGGAGTAATTGGAACTGGGTCTGTCAAAAAAGGCTCTCCCTGGCTGGGTGTGGTAGCTCAAGCCTGTAATCCCAGCACTTTGGGAGGCTGAGGCGAGAGGATTGCCTGAACTCAGGGGGTCGAGACCAGCCTGAGCAACTTGGTGAAACCATGTCTCTATAATAAATCAAAAAATTAGCCGGGCGTGGTAGCGCACACCTGTAGTTCCAGCTACTTGAAAGGCTGAGGTGGAAGGATCACCTGAACCCAACAGATCGAGGCTATGGTGGCTGTAAGCGTGCCACTGCACTCCAGCCTGGGTGACAGAGTGAGACTCCAACTCAAAAAGAAAAGGAAAGAAAAGAAAAGCCTCTCCCCTGAGCCCTCAGCCAGCTCCCTGTGGCCACACTTCTTCCTAGAGCCTGTCAGGCTCAGAATAGTGATACCACGCAGAGCCTCCTCCCTGGGAGCTCCCTGTCACCCGCTCTTGCCCTGGCCTCCCAGCTCCCCCTGTTTTCGCCTCCCCACACCCTGACTGTGAGAACCACTGCGCAGTTTTGCCTGTTTTGCCCAGAGGCAGCAGCACCGAGGCTGCAGAGGGAGCAGAAGGGAAGTGGCCTTACATAGCTGTCAGGCCGAGGGGAGGGGAAGAGGAAGTGGTCGTTTAAAAAGCTATCCAGAAGGTTTCACAATATCCCTGAGAACACAACCCTGAGCCACCCCTGTGCATTTCTGAATCATCCTTCAAGCTCCCCTGGAACATTCTTCGTGCTTCACAGTATAAACTTCAGCTTGAAAATCAGAACAGAGCCGAGCTCGGTGGCTCAGCCTGTAATCCCGTGCCTTGGGAGGCTGGGGTGAGTGGATTGCCTGAGCCCGCGGGTTCGAGACCCACCTGGGCAACTTGGCGAGACCTCACCTCTACAATAAATCAAAAAATTAGCCGGGTGTGGTAGCGCACGCCTGTAGTTCCAGCTACTTGGAAGGCTGAGGCGGAAGGATCGCCGGAGCCCGGCAGGTTGAGGCTGCGGTGGCCGGGAGCGGCCACTGCACTCCAGTCTGGGCGACAGAGTGAGACTCCAACTCAAAAAAAAAAAAAAAAAGAGAAAAGAAAATCAGAACAGGCTTCCCAATCCAGAGCCTCCTATAGTCTCCACTTTGTTCCTTTCTAGACGGAGCTTCCCTTTTCTCATCTCCAAGCGTTTTATGTTGACAACACACATACTGCCTTCTCTAGCTTTTCATTTGCCTTTGGCTACCAAGCTTGTTTCTCCAGCAAACCCTCAGAGGTTCAGGGAATCTCACTGGGATACATGAATACAGGGACTGAAGGAGAATGCAGGTCAGGAATGCTGGGCCCCATTCCACAAGCCTCTCTGACTTACCCCATCACAGCCTTGTCCCGGCAGAACTACACCAGAACTGGGAAGAGCCTTGCAGATCACCTATGTGGGCAGGAGGCCTAGTCTTATTTCCGGGGGCCCCCAGGGATGCTAAACAATAGACATTTCCCCCAAGAACCTCCATTTCTCTTAACAGTAAGAAATTGTAAACATTTTAAAAATTAAGGTAAACACAGTTATGTATGAAGGAGAATGCAAAATTCAAATAAACTTTTTTTGTGTGTGAGTTGGAGTCTAACTCCGTCGCCCAGGCTGGAATACAGCCTCGACCTGTTGGGCTTTGGTGATCCTTCTGCTCAGCCTTCCAACAAATACACTTTTATAGTGAAACCTAAGACATCAAGGACTGGAGTTGGGCTGACTCTGCCAACACTGTGAGTTCCTCACATTCACCCCTCTTTACTGTGAGAGGTGCCTTTGTGAAAACCCTTGAGATTACTGAGGTAGTCCAACCTCTTATTTCACATATGAGTTTTCTCCCTCCATCTCTGATCATTCCTTCTCAGTTTCCTTTGCAGACTCTCAGCCACCCGCAAATGGTGTCCCTTGGGCTTCTGCGTCTGCTCTTCTTCCTAAACTCACCCTAGACTGAAGACCCCCCACATCTCCAGTTCCAACTCCAGCCCTCTTTTGCTGTGTCCATCTGCTTACTAGATAGTTCTGCTTGGATGTTCCACAAGCACCTCAAACCCAACGAAACTGAATTAGTTATCCCTCTCTGGTCTCCAACCTGCAGCCAATCCTGAATGATCTGTCTTAGTGAGTTGCCCAAGCCAGATACCAGGCGCCGTCCCTGGCTCCTCCCTCCCTTTCCACCGCACTCTGCACTTTACCACAAGAAGCCAGCTGGTCATCAAGCCTGGCAGATGCTGCCTCCTTCATTACTCTCGAATTCATCTCCTACTCTCCATCCTCACGGCTGCTGCCAGTCACCACCTCTTTCTTAGACGATTGCAATAATCTTCTTGTGGGCTCCCCGACTCCTCTTTCACCCCACTTCTCATCCAGCCTCATAGGCAGTCATAGTCATCTTCCTAAAACGCTTTTTAAAAAGTCCATTGTGTTTCCCTGTTTAAGATCCATCAGTACTCCCACTTCCCTCAGGACAACCCCACCACCCCTTCAAATGGTTCACAAAGTCCGCCATGTTCTTCTGGTCCCCTTCTACCTGACAGCCCTGTCTCCCATGGAATCTTTTCTTTCATCATGGTTGTCAACTCTGCTGATGAACTTACAGTTTCCTGGTTGAACAGTGTTGTTTCAAGATTCTGCCCCTTCTCCTTGCTTCCTGGCCGACTCTCAGTCATCTTTCCTGACCATAGGCCCTCCCCCAGGAAAGAAGAATTAACCATTTATCCTTTATCTACTCACGGTTCTTTTTATCCCTTCCCTGAAAGATGCTGGGGTTCTGATATTGGTTTACTCATTAAATCATAGACTCCTTGAAGTCAAGATCTAAATCATATTCTTCCTTGTATTCCCAGAAACTATAGACGAGGACAGAATAGTGGTTCAATAAATGTCTGCTGAGTGAACAGATAGATGGAGAGATTGATTAGCATGGATGAATGGATGGATGGGTGAGTGGACGTATGGATGGATGGATGGGTAACTGAGAGAATCTCTGGCTCAGATGGGATGTCCAAGCTCTCTGGGATGGCTGGCAGAGTTAAGCCGGTCACATTTCCTTACTTTTTCCTCAGCCTCATACTCAGATCTCTCTTACCTGGGATCAGTGGGAGAAAGAAAGATTTAACAGCAAGAAGGAAGAGAGAAGTTGTGACATTGGAATGCTGATGAAGGAGGAAAAAGAAGAAAAGATGCCAGCAGAGGTGGCAGATGAAGTTGGAAGTTGGATGGCAGGGATCCTACTTCATCCTCAGCAGACATTCAGTACCTACCCAAAGGCACTGGGAGGTAGAGTGCACAGAGAGGACATGAGTGTACTAAAAAAGTTTAGGCATTGTTGAGAGTGCAGAGAAGCAGCCAAGTCCCTAAATCCGCCAAGCCTCCTTCTAGAACCCTCTGACTGCCTTGTCTCACATGTAGGTGCTCCTGGCTGGGTGGGGCCAGCCTAGGCACAGTCATATAATTGAAGTCAGTTAGAATGAAGATCTCTGTCTTAGGATATCCCAAGTAGCAGTGCTGTTTATTGGCCTCTCTGTAATTTCAACATCTGGCTGGTGCCCGTTTGCATGGTGGGTAATCCCTGCATTCCCTTTGACTCAACTTAATCCCAGAGACTTGCCTCACCTTCAAGTCTTCTTTGTCTGCAAGTGGGCTATCTAAGGCGAAGCCAGCAGTTGGCAGCATGCAGGAAGAGCAATATAACCAAAAGGTATGAGGGTCTGGAAAACCAGCAGACAGGCAGGGCAAGTCCCACTTGGCTTCCTTTAGCTCTAGCTCTGCCTGGACAGCTCCTAAGACACGTGCACTGATAGTCTCTGAGTGGGCAAGCAGGATGATCATCATCCTGGATTGCATAATAGTCCTGTTACCTCGGTGTAGCTGTGAGTACCATCACTGTGCTGCTTACTATCAAAAGCATCTTGTTAGCATGACACGTTGTCCATCTGCTCTACTTACAAGATGCCTGAGGTACCTCTGGGAGAAATCCACATGTGACTGCAGCTGTTGCTCTCCTTTTCCCGGACTTTCCTAAGGACGTTGCCCAGCACAGGTTGGCCTGTCCTCACAGGGAAATCCATCCATAGTCCAATGACTCCAGAGAGGACAGTCAGACCAAAGAAGGAAATGCAGGCGTTGGCCCTTTTGTAAAATCTTGGGCAGAACTCCAAGGCTCATCTCTCCAGGATCCAGGGAACCAAAGGGAGAGGGAAAAACCCTGGGGATTGCTATTTTTGGGCAGCAACCCCACGGTCTCTGACACCTGTTTCTTGCTTGCTCTGCACAGGACTGACCAGGAGTTCTTCTAGTTTCTCCTCCTACACCTTGACTAGGTCAGATGAGGATGGCCCAAACTGCAAGAAACAACATTTCAATGTTGGAGGGCCTTGTTTGTATAAGGGGTCTGGCAAAAGGAAAGATGTTTCTTGTGGTAGGAAGCAAGAAAAACCTACATAAATCCTTCATTTCTGGTTTAGAAGATGTTTAGTTTATTTCTGGTAGAAAGTTAATCTAGCAAACTGGGGCTTTAAATGAAGCCTATGGGGGCCTGAGCCATTGACACCCCAGGAGGAAGATGTGGCGGCTACATCTAAGGGTGACCTGGAGTGAGGGGTGACTGGCTGCCAGCAAACCCTCCAGGGCCTCCCCCACAATTAATTGCTATGGGCGGAAGAAGGCTGCAGCACTTCCTTCTGAGAATGCTCTAGAAAGCAGTAGAAAGTTACACAGACACACCCACACAACACACATAATCACACTGAAGTGTATGCCCAAGATCGGAGTGTGGTTTATTTCCCACTACAGTCTGCACTCAGAAAATAATTCAACCCCAGAGAATAAGACATAGCACCAGCTCTCGATTCCCTTTTGGTCTTAGAAATAAAGCAAACAAGTTATTTTAAAAAACTGCAAACTAAAATACAGTTCTTTGTTTCCCCGAGGTGCTCACTCCTTCTTTGTTCCTCCTATTCCTGGGAGTACAAGTCTCTCTTGCAGATTCTTCATTTTCCTTCAAATCCAAATTCTCGAGTCCCAAACAAAGGTCAGTATCTCTTGCTTGGAGCAGGGCAGGACTGGAGGATGAAGGGAGGAGGGAGTGGTACCTTTCTTTAAAGCCCTCCTGTCTAAAGCATTGCGTTTCTGGGCTGTTTCCATCCAGGAAAGGGTGGGAAGGGGGCTCAACTCTGGTCCAAGCAGCAGCTCTGCAGAGGGTGATATGCTTGCACCAGGCACTCCAGAAGGGCTGGGAACCGGGAGAGGGAGGTGGCATGTCTCTGGTAACTGTCCCGGGGCAGCGTTGAGTGACTTGAGCTTATTTCTGTCATACCGAAGACTGGAGGCCCAGGAAAAGCCTCCGTTGAGACACCCACTTTTCAGAACTGCTGCTTTGGGGCTGGAGTGGGCGTTCTCCTTTGGGCAGCAGAGAAGATTGGAGAAGCTGAGGGGACAAGAGCTGTTGGAGGAGGCAGTTACATTTACCAAGTGCCTGTCTCAGGCTGGGCTTGCTGGGCTGTTGGTCCTGTGCCGTCTCATCTCAACCCCCACACGTCCTGTGCATTATGTGCCTTTCACAGATGAACCTGAAGGCCCAGAGGGGCTAAGTATCTAGGCCAAGGGCCCAAGTAGTGAGTGGACCGGCAGGATCAGACCTGCCCTGTAAGGTCCTGTCTTACTCTGGAGCCCAAGACATGCCCCTTACACCCCACCACCAGGATATGCAAATTCGATACCCCGCCCCCCCCCCCCCCAGGGGCACACGTTTATCATGAGTCTGATCTCTCGGGTCACAACTCCACTTTCCCACCTGTCTGACAGGAAAACCCTTAAAGGCCCCCCCTGGGGTGCAAGACCTTTCTGCCGTGACGGCGCACAGTGGGACGGCAGCGCGGGCGGGTGCGGGGCACGCCTGGAGTCGGCGTCTCCTGCGCCCACCCATGCCGGCCGGTCGGCCGGTCCCGGGTCCTGGGGCAGCGGGGGCGGGGGATTGCGGGGGCAGCGCTCCCGGGCTCCGCGCCATGACATCAGCCCTGGTGTGCAGTGTGCAAAGCCCACTGGTTGGCGTGGCGCGGGACACGCCTTCCCCGGAGCGGAACAAAACGGCGCGCGGGCCGGGCGCACCCAGCCGCCACTTCCGAGAGCGCCTGCCGCCCGCGCGCCGCCCAGCCAGCTGCCAGGTGAGTGCGCCCGGGGCCGCGCGGCGCCGGCTCCTCGGCTGCGGGTCACTCGGCCCGAACGTCGCTGATCTGCGCCCCCGCGGCCGCCCGAGGCAGGGGCGCCTGGGCACGCACCCCGCGCCTCCCGGCCTTTCCCGCCCGCCTCGGCCCTGGAGGCTGCGAGGAAAGTTTGGAGGAAAAGTGGCGTGGCCCGGGGCGGTCACGGGCGAGGAATTGTGAGAGGTGGCCGCAGTTATCCCGGGCGGTGCTTCTCTTTCCAGGAAGCAGTGGGGACCTCTCCATCCTGGGGCTTCCCGGACATAGTGACCTCGGACGACCGCTCCCCCCCTCCCCCGCCTCCTCTCCCCCTCCCCGCAGGTCGGGCAAAACAATCGTCGATTCTGCGCGCCACTGACGCTCATTGTGTGGCAGAGAGATGAGGGCATCCGTGCCACCCCCTCCATCACCCTCTTTCCCTGGTAGAAAACGCCCGCGGGTGGGGGTGGGAGAAACATCTGGCTTCGTGGGCCAGGGCTTGGGCATCTGTGTCCTCGAGCGCAGGTGTGAGTTTTTCCTCTTCTAAAAGGCCTAGATGGAAATCTCTCCCCACCCTGACTGAGGCTTGGTGCTAAGTGGCCATTATTTCTGAAACCGAAAAGAGCCTGCGGTGAGTTATGACCTCAGTCCTTGAAAGCTAGGGAGCAAGAAAGGAGCTGGTATGGAGCACCTTTAAAGCAAGATGTAATGTGTCACCCGACAGCCAACCCTCAGTGGTATTTTACCCACTGGCACAGACCTGAGATTATTCTCCATGCTCCTGGTCCTGATGCTGTTGTAATAGAATCAGGATCCAAGTCTAGGCTGGGTGCAAGAGTGTGGGCTCAGGTCTCACCTAGAGCCGTGGTCTCCAGGCACCTGCCCCCTGCTCCCTTGGGGTGAATGAATGGGCCGCCCCTCCCCATGCTGAGAGAGAGGGCTTTGAAATACTGTCATGGTGGCACCGAGGAAATCCACTGGGCTCTGGTAGAAAGTATATCTGAATAGGTGACCTGCAATCTTGGTGAGAGATTGTTTGGAAGGCAGAGTTTTGACTCGGATTTGCCACTTAATACATGGGTTTTCTTGGACAAGTGACTTAACTTCTCAATGGCTCAATTTCTTTCAGGGATGGTACTTAGGGAATGTATTCCACAGAACCTCCAACACAGAGGTGCTCAGCTACGGTCTTCTTTTTGTCCTCCCCCATCCTTACCCTTCCTGAACAGTAAATGTTAGAGTTGGCCTTTTCTTAAGATAACAGTAAGCAGGTATTTGCACTTGCTGTGTGCCAGGCACTGTGCTAAATACTTCACGTGTATTATCTTGGACAATTTATGAGGTAGATATGGGTGCTGTCCATTTTACAGATGAAGAAACTGAAGTTCAGGGGTGCTAAGAAACTTATTCGGAATTGTATTTTATTCAGAATTGTATCTGGAGTTGCCATTGAAACATAGGCTGCCTGCTTCCAAAACCCACGCTCGGTCACTACCTCATTATTTTTCTAAAAGGTAAGGAAGCTGGCAGTGCTAGCTTCGTGTCTCTGTCCTTTCAGAGTTCAGGTTGGAGAGTCCCACCGCCCACCCCAGTGTCTGGGGACAAGGGTGCTGAGCTTCCCTTTCTGTCACTCCACTGTTGCCTCCTGACCCTCTAGAAGACTCAGGAGGCCAGGTCACCTCTTTTGAGAGAGACTGTCTCAACCCTCGGCTGCTGGTAGGCAGCTTTTACCCATCATTGCCTGAATCCAGAATCCAGCCTTGTGGTGCTCAGGGTCTCCCGGTGAATGACCTTGGAGAGGATTTCCGGGGTGGTGCTATCAGCCGGGGAAGGAAGTTTATCCTGCAGAGGGTGTGGTGTGGGTTAGAGGAGAGGAGAATTGTCTACAAGGCCTGAGAGTCCTGATATGGAAGGTCTGGGGAAGATGCCGGAAAGAGATGGAAGAACAGCTCTGCAATTGGCCTGCTGGTAAAATGGAAAAGCAGGGATACCACAGCCTCTTCTGATTTGCCTTAGTGCCCTTCCTCCTGGCCAGGTGTTTGCTTTTTTTAATTGCACACGTGTGCATCTGCCTCAGGAGCTAGTGAGTCCTCACTGGACCTGGGTTGCAGCCTGGAAGTGTAGTCAGACTTGATTGGTGATCAGTACAAAAAAAAAAAAAAAAAAAAATTTGGTGAATGGAGTATCAATGGACTTTCAGCTGAGTTGCCTGACTGAACACTCATAAACCTTGCAAATAGTTACCAGCCAGTTTTTCCATGTGGGCAAATTCATCAGCAGATGAGAGAAAAAAGGCGTAGTTTATTCACTGTTACCCTCTTGGTGGGGAAAGCAAATAGGGAAGGCTTTCTGGCAGGTTGCTAAAGTTTTAAATATGCATGTAAGCCCTGCTTATTGTGCAACATTAGCTTGCTAGAGGACGATGAAGAGGCATGCATTAAACTTTCTGAGATCCAAAGAAGTGCTAGTGAGAATAAAAATACTTTTTTTCCCCAAGCCAGATGTTTGCCATTACTCAGGCATACGGGCAAATATTAAAGGAGACACAAAACTGAACAATAAGTGTTAGAGTTGGCCTTTTCTTAAGATAATGTAAGAAGGTATCTGCACTTGCTGTGTGCCAGGCACTGTGCTAAATACTTCATGTGTATTATCATGGGTAATTTATGAGGTAGGTGTGGGTGCTCTCCATGTTACAGATGAAGAAACTGAGGCTCAGGGGTGCTAATTGTCCAGAATTGCATCTGGTCAGTTGTGGAGTTGCCACTGAAACACAGACTGCCTGCTTCCAAAACCCACGCTCGGTCATTACCTCATTATTTTTCTTTACTACTCTACGTTTCTATTTTCTACATTTTAACTCTCTAAGGAAATATCTGCCATTTGTGAAGCTCACCAGCTTTACAAGGTGCTTTAGCAGCTTATAAACTATATAAGGAAGATATGGTTTTGCCGGTTTTCACGTGACTGGATTGGGGTTAGAACTCACGACCTCCAAGTTTTCACTCAGCTACGTGGCCAGGGGAAAGAGGCCTGGAAATCAGTGCCAAGACCCCTGTGGCTGTGCTTTCCCCAGATCTGATTGATGCATGTGAGGTTTAGGACTAGATTTACAGGAAAGAAAAGAAGCCTGGAAAAGACCTTGAGAGAAAGAGAGCAACGGAGAGAGAGAGAAGGTGGGGAGAGAGAGAGGGAGGGAGACAGAGAGGGGTAGTAAAGCTTTTGACAAGAGCCGCCTGGGCTGCTGTTTCCGTTTGTCAGGAATTTAAATGGTAATGACGTGCCTGTACTATGCAGCTCCCCAGGAATTTGTCTGACGCCAGCATTGAGTAATTCCCATGTATGGTAAAGTGTGTAAATAAGGAGGCAGTCAGCATTTCCAGACTCTGGTGTTTCCAGTGCTTCCCAAGGGCCAGGAGGCAGCGTCTCAGTCCTCAACGGTGACAGCAGAGAAAGAAAAGGAAGGTTAGCAACTGGAGTACAGGCTCAGCCCCCATTGGGCCTGGCATTCTTTATGCAGGGATGTCGTGGGTTGGAACTTCCTGAGATGCCAGCTGCAGGCAACTTGTGTTTATAAGGCCTCATTTGTTTTTACTTTTGAAAAATTAATCAAAGAAAAATCATTCAGACCATTCTGTTCAGCATGGGTAGCCAACTGTTAGCACTCGAAGTTGATGCCTTGCCAGATCCAGATAAAAGCAAAGAAATTCAATCTGTTAATTAGTCTGTGAGACTTTATTATAATATAGAATTTCCTGTAATAATTTTGAAACACTCGAAAGAAATCGTAGACCCCCTCAGTTCTACCTTTGTTGACCTTCAGAATTCTGAGCTCCAAGGGTATAGAGGTCTGCTATGGAAGGCATTGGAGGACAGTGGGGGAAGGGAGAGACATAGCCTTGTCAGCTCACAGTCCCACAAGGCCACGGGACATGGACTCGAAAAGGGAAAAGTTATGCCATAAAGAGAGAGAGCCCTGAGCTACAATGACAGTCAAGTTCTGGGGTGCTGTGGAGTCTGTGGCGATCATAGCTCAGTGATCCTGGTTAGCTTTTCAGAGAGGGGAGTCATGTACAGGCTTCTGAAGAAATGATGAGTGCAATGTGTAAAGTGAGGCCTGCTTACCCCAGCTCCATGGTGGCCATTCCTCCCTTTACCAGTGACCATTACCTTCGGGAGAGGTCTGTTTCCGGGGCGTTCAGGTGTCACTTCCAAGCATGGGCTCTGAGTCCTGCAGTGGGGCCCCTGCCTTCCCTCTCTGTCCTTGGCTGCTCTCTGGATGTGGGGGCGTGGAGGAAGAGGCTGAGTGGAGTGGCTGGAAAGGATGACGGCACTCCTATGTACCTGGCAGGTGCCAAGCAGCTCAGGTAATATGAGTGGTGCATTTCTTATAAGATAAACACTTAACAGGTTTCTACCGGACCAAGTGGGTGGAGACTTAAGTCCTGTGCCCATCAGTCACTCTTTGCCCTACAGAACAAGTGATTTTGGATTGTGAGAGATGGGATTTTTTCCACTGGATAACAAAAGATGTGGGATAGTTTGTCAAGGGTTTTATGAGAAGGGGCTCTCCTTCAGACGTTGGGGGCTGGCTGTGAAGGATTGCACATCTCTGAGATGGTTCCTTACACTAGAAATATGACCACGTGGAACCTGTCACTTCAGTCTGCCTTTCTGGGGTGACCATGAGAGTCTGTGCTCTGTGTCTGCTCCTTTCTCGGCTGCTGTAAGAGCCACCATCTTGGCTGTCCCCTCTCAAGATTGAAGATCTGGTTACAGTCCTGATGGGACAACCAGGCAGGAAGGCATAGGCAGTGGACTCAGGCTTTTAGCCTCCGGCAAGTCCTGAGGACATTAGTATTCAGGTAAATAGCTGAACAGATATTTCCAGGTGTTCAGCAGAAAATTCAAGCTCTTCTCTGTTGAGATCCTCAACACAGTGACATGGGACAAAAACAACATGGAGAGCGATTCCCAGTGGGATTGTCACTCTCTGAAGAGAACCCACTGTAAACCCAACAGGTGGACAATGTGATTAAGGAAGATAGCAATGATTGTGATGGCCTAGAGCAATAGCAGAGAACTTGATAAAGACACAGTCCCTGCTTCCCATCTCAGGTAGTCAGGGGGAACCAAACCCCAAGGAAGGGCAAGAAACTTGTCCCAGACTCATTAGCGGGGCTGACAGATGAGTCAGGAATCCTGGTTTCTGTTTTACACGTTACTTCTCAAGCCTTGTTCCTTCCAGATATGGGCCTGCTGGGAAGGAGCATAGATGTCTGGCACACATCTGGCACTGCAGTGTTCAGGCATGGCTGGACCAGTCCTGTTAGTGGTAGTCAGAGCACTTTACAGTGTGCCAAGCACTGTGCCGTCACTCTCACACATCGTCACTTAATCCTCAGAACACGATTATAGGCAGTCCATGTTAGAGACAAGCAAATCGAAGCTTAGAGAGAAAAGTAACTTGCTTAAGATGATTTGGCTAGGACGGGGTAGATCCAGATCTATCTAACCCTGGCTCCCGTTTTCCTAACCACTGACCTGCACAGCCTGGCCTCTGACCCCCGTCCCAGATTCTGGCAGGGGCTCTATCCCCTAGAATTGGGATGCAATCAAGAAGGAGCCAAGCCTCCCTCCAGGCAGTCCACAAGCTCTGAGAAACAGGTTTCCTTTTAAGGCAATTCAGTCGCCCTCCAGCCAGAATTTGGCTGTTGGAAAGAAGGGGCTGGACAGAAGGAGGGGGTAGAGAGGAGGGTGAGCCCCGCCTCTTGTGGGGAAGGAAATGGCCAGGGCTCTTCCTGCCCGCTCTCTTCTCCATAGGCAGGGTCCTGGAGGGGTCCTCTGTGGGCAGAGGGGAACAGGGAGCTCATCCACAGGGGCTGCCTGGAACCCTTCCTGGTTGGGGACATAGTCGCTGCTTTTCATCTCAAGAGCTCTAGCCCCGTTTCTTCTCTGGGCTCTTGAGGGGAGACCCCCAACCAAATGGCCAGGCTAGAGAGAACAGCCAGTGAGAGGCGTCCTGAGCAGACATTCCCTCCTGGCAGGTCCTTGGGTTTCACCCATTTCTCCGCCCATGTTCCTGATTCCCTGGGGCCCTGCTGGATGTGGGCCCCTGTCATGGAGCCAGGGAGAACAAGGGGAGGCCTGTACGGAGCTGTGGGTCTCCCCCAGAGGGAGAAGGTCTTTTGTGCTGGGAACAAAACACTGCTTGGAACTGGCTCCCAACCATGTGGTGAGGGGATCTTTCCTCCCTTAGGAGTGTTCCTGGGGTCTTGACTATGTTCCCTGCTGGTTTAGGGGGCTGGAAAGGGAGGAGAAGGCCAAGGAAAGAGGGTTAGCATCGATGAACAGGATGCCTACCTGAAATATGCTAGGGCCACAGCATGGCAATGGGGACACAGAGGACTCAGAAATAGGTGGACCTGCATTAGAATCCCAGTTCTATCTCTTCTAGCTGTGTGACTACAAGCAAGTTGCCTAATTTCTCTGAGCCTTGTTTTTCTTATCTGTTAAGTGGGTATACATTCTTTTTTTTTTTGAGTTGGAGTCTCCGTCGCCCAGGCTAGAGTGCAGTGGCACACTCACGGCCACCCCAGCATCGACTTGCTGGGCTCCAGCGATCCTTCCACCTCAGCCTTCCAAGTAGCTGGAACTACAGGCGCATGTTACCACACCTGGTTAATTTTTTTATTTATTGTAGAGATGAGGTCTCGCCAAGTTGCCCAGGCTGGTCTCGAGCCTATGGGCTCAGGCAATCCACTCACCTGGGCCTCCCAAAGTGCTGGGATTACAGGCTGAACCACCGAGCCCAGCCAAGTCTCATCATCAGAGGCAAGACAGCCTGTGTGACTCCGTATAACAGAACACATTTTCTCCAGAAGCTTCCCAAGCAGAGCTCCCCTCACATCTCACTGGCCAGAAACGGTCTCTGCCTATTCCAGAACTAGTCACTGGCAGGGCAATGGAATCACCATGGTTGGCTTAGGTGACTCAGGCTCTGTCCCTAGACCTGGAGACGGGACACCTCCCCTGTGTCACTCAGTGATCTGAATAAAATAGAGATTCTGTAGCGATGAAAAGGGGGAACTGGCTGATGGCTAGGCAGACAAGAATACATGCTTCTACTCTTGTCGAAGTGTCCTGACGTGGTATGTTTTTGCAGCCCAGAGTCCTTGCTCAACAGGGACGGCTCACCCCTGGAGTTCTCAAGACTGGAAGGGCTGAAAGAACAGTGGGACATCAGAGGCTAGGGATGAGGACTGGCCTTGGGGCCTGGGAGCTCAGGCCCCAGAGGTTATCTGAGAAAGGCAGAGAGAACATGTGTAGTTAGAGAAATCTTACCTGCTGAGTGTCAGTGATGGGCGTGAGCCTGAGGGGTTGTGGCAGGACTAGAACCTGGGAAGGGAAAACTGGGTGTATGCAGTGAGCGTGGTCTGTCTAGATTTCCCGAGAGAGGACGGTGGGTCCCAGCCTCAGGCTCGACCTCGGCACAGCTTTCTGTGGCTCTGTGCACAGGCACTGCCTGAGTGCTTCCTAAGTACCGGGCCCTGGGCTAGGCACTCTAGGGTCTGGACACAGCAGTTAAGTTGCCAACCCTGATACCACATAAGGTAGAATAACAGGGCACAGAGGTGGAAATACGTGAAGACTGTGCTGTGGAGAATCTTGAGTGCCAAGGTGAAGGGTTTGGTTATTCTTAGGCAATGGAGAGTCATTGATGGTTCTTGAGTAAGGGGATGCTCCATGACAAAGATCTGGCAGCTGTGTGAAGGATGGAATAAGAAGGAGATTCCAGAAGCAGCCTAGCTGTCAGGGTTGTCCCTCTGGGGATGCATCCAGCCGTAAGTGACTGACTTAAGCAGTGAAGTGAGTTTGTTGATTTGTTTAACTGGAGAATTCAGACAGGTTGAACTTTAGATTTGGCTTAACTCGGTGGCTTTATAATGTCATTGCAGACTCGATTGCTTTTGTCTCTCAGCTCTGTTTTCCCAGCTATCAGCTTGATGTTTGGACTACTTGCCTCCCCTTATGACAGTGACCTCAGAGCCCATTGCTCCTCTCTCCTTGGGGGAGACTGAGTGGATTCTGGAGGTGTGTGAGGGGGCACAGGGGATCACAGAGTGGTATGCGCTGAGGAAGGGCAAAGAACTCATCATCAGTTTATGGCATTAGATACAGGTGACTCACACCTGTAATCCCAGCACTTTGGGAGGTAAAGGCAAGAGGATTGCCTGAGCCTATAGTTCAAGACCAGCTTGGGCAACATAGCAAGACCTCATCTCTACAATAAATCAAGTTAGCTGGGCATGGTGGCGCACACCTGTAGTTCTGGCAACTTGGAAGGCTGATGTAGAAGGATCACCTGAGCCCAGGTCAAGGCTGCAGTGGCCGTGAGCATACTGCTGCACTCCAACTGGGGCGACAGAATGAGACACCAACTCAAAAAAAAAAAAAGATCCTTAGTGATGGAGAAGATGGTCATGGTATGACAAGTAACAATGGAACACTCAGAAAAAGAACAAGTTTGAGAAAAAAGAGACTGCGTTCAGATCGTTCATGTTGAAATGGAGGTGCCCATGCACCCTCCTGGTGGAGGGAACACCTGACACTAGATATATGAGCTTGGACTCAGAGGAGAGCTCAGGGCCAGAGAGAGATACACAAGTTCTTGGCATGGAGGTGGCAGTAGGTAGGGTGGGAACACAGGATACTGGGGAGAAAGAGGGACCAGAAGGAACTCCAGCTTTAAAAATATGGGCATGAAAATGTGATTCTCTCTGTCTCAACAAAACCTTGCTGAAGACTCCAGTTATCTCAGTGATAGGTGAGCCCCAGTAACTGGTGGTGAGTCAGCATCACCAGTGTTACCTTCCCACCTAAGTCCCATTAGTCAGCCTGCACATATTTATCAAGCACCTCTACTAGGTCCCAGGCTTTGCAGAGACATGCCTATGCAGAGAACATGGTCCCAGAAACCGTGGCTTTCAGTATTAGGGCATCTCCACTCATTCTCGACTATTCACTGAACACCTGTATGCCAAGGACTATTCAAGAAATGGGGACACGATGGTGAACACAGCCTGGGCTCTCTTCTTGAGCTGAGGCTGAGCCACCATCAGATGGGAGGCTCTCCAGTGGAGACTGTGTCTCCCTCTGTCCTTGACATTGATTCTCTGACTGCCAGCACAAGCCCTGTTACCAGGAGGGTGGGCTGTGGTTATTACAACCCATTTTCAACATTTCCATGACACGGGTTCAGTGGGCTTTTTTCCTTCGACTCCTTGCCCTCAGGAGACAACAAGCCCTCTGACCCCTGGCCCTTTATTTCCCAGCATTCTGTGTTCTCCTTTATCACCATGTCCTGGGTATCTGTCCTATACCCACAGTCAGTGGTACCTTGTATAGCACCCATTCTGCAATGAACTTCTGTCAAAAGAGCTAGAAGGGTCTTCTTCCTTCAGCCCTACATCTGTTGAGTGATTGACATAGAAGAAGAGAAGCAGGCCCCATCTATCCTCCAAACTCCTGTAGCATTTACCTTCTGTGCTGCTCTGTGGCAATCCAGGCACTGAGGCACTGACGTGAGGTATTGCCAGGATATCTGCATATTGTGTTTGTGCCAGGCACTGTGCTATGCCTTTGACATAACATATCTCATTTAATCACCACAAATACTCCATGAAGTGGCTTATATTTTTATCCCCACTTAACAGATGCAGAAATCAAGGTTCGCAAAGACTGACTGACTGTTCTGGTCAAGGTCACATAGCCAGTGAGTGGCAGGCTTAAGATTGGGCCAAACCTGTCTGGACTCAGGAGCCCAGTTCTGAACGTATATAGCATCTCAAGGTTGGTCCTGACCACCTGCTTTGGACTTATCTGGGGTGCTTATTAAAAATTCAGATTCCTGTGCCTCCTTCTCCAAGGTTCTGATTCATCAGGTCTGGCATGGTGCTACTAATCTGATTTTGCAAAAGCCCTCCCCTGATTTTGATGTACTCTAAACTTGAGAACTGTGCCTCCTTGGCCTGCCTCCTGGCTTTTTTTATTATTTTTTTTCTTTTTTTTTGGTGAGCCATCTCTCACAAAAGTATGTATAAAACCTAGGTGTGTAGTTCAAAGAATAACTATAAAGTAAGACCCATGTGACACCCACTCAAGTTAAGAAACAACTTTGCCAGTTAGTGCCTTAGCAGCCTCCCTGGTGACCCCACCCAGTCATGGTCCCTTCTCTTTCTTAGAAGTAACTCCTAGTTGTTTGTGACCACCATTCCTTTGCTTTTCTGTAATGATTTTTCCACCTATGTGTTCATTCCTCGACAATATGAGTCTTGCCCATTTGTGAATTTCACGCAAATAGACATGTGCCTTACCAGCTGTAGTCTATCTGCTTCTTTTCTTCTGCATTCTTGCGAGATTCATCCATGTTGATGCACGTAGGGATGGGGGGGGTCATTTTTACTGCTACTGCAGCCTCCTTTATAGCCTTATCTTATGCTGATTTGTATCCTTTAGAGTGCCTAGCACAGGGCTGAAAATGCAGCAGCTGCTCAGTAAAGACCTGTTGATTAGATCGGGGAGGAAACCCCCAAGTAGCAAGGTAAGGATATTGTTGAGAACAAGCGTGAAGGGACTCTCCCTGGTGGCCCCCGTGAGCAGTCTGCCTTCATCTTTCTCTCCTGAGTCTCTGCCTGTTACTTTTCTGGCATGGGCAATCTGAAATGTTTCCATCTCCCTGTAAAGTTAATCCCCATCTGTGTCTTTTCAGAATGCCGAACTGGGGAGGAGGCAAGAAATGTGGGGTATGCCAGAAGACGGTTTACTTTGCCGAAGAAGTTCAGTGTGAAGGCAACAGCTTCCATAAATCCTGCTTCCTGTGCAGTGAGTGTGCCCTGGGCCCTGTTGCTGTTGCCATGGACACAGAGATGGACCTGCCCCCACAGGCTGAACCTGTCAACACCCCAGGGAACTGGTCCCATGGGATGTAAACAGCTTGACATTTGGCTGACGCACAGCTGGGGAGGGAAACACTTAAGGGCCTCTTTGTTCCGTTCAGAAGCTGCTTTCTAAGGGATGAACTGGCCAGAGCTGGTGGGGGTGGCAGGCGTTCAGGGGTTGAGAGCCAAGCTGTAAAGACTTGGTTAGGAAAACTTTCCACTCAGTTCTCTCTCCCTTTTCTCCCTGCCATAATCTCATCGCTTCAGAGGAAGACACGGTTAGCCTGCAGTTTTACTAGCCTTGGGACCCAAATAACCCCTCGTTAAAAGGCAACTGAGGGTGAGGCTGAGACTAGAGGAAGAGCGGGGTTCCTCCTTCCTCACCACTTTTTGGCTAGCCCGTGTACCTCTCTCACTTCCTGTTCCTATTCAGCCTGGGATGAGAGGAAGGAGCACAGAGTTGCATACCTACTCCTAAGACTCCAAAGCAAGATTTGCTCCAGTCAAAAGTCTGGATGAGTAGGAGACCAGGCAGAAGACACCAAGCAGGTAGACTCAGTGTTCCTGACGCCATGATGCTGCCCTGGCTGGTACCTGGGCCAGGTGATGTCTCCAGGAAGTGGCAACTTGGAGAAACCTCTCCTCAGATTCCTAAATGATCTGGTTGGTTGTGATCAGAGTAGAAGACCTGGGTCAGAAGAAGAGGCAGCTTCAGCAAGGTGCATATTTCTTGAGGGCAGGCAAGGCATGGAAGGGAGTAGAATGTCTTCGTTAACCTCCAGGTTTCAAAGCAAGTCTGATCAGGATTTGAATCTGAATCCAGTTGATGCTAAGCAAGTTACTTATTTTCTCTCTAGTTGAGTTTTCTCAGTATTACTGTGGAGGTAATGCTTACCTCATGGGGTTGCTGTGAGAATTAAAGTGAAAGGAGCTTGGAAAATAAATAAGCACTTAAAGCAATTGTGAGTGTTCCATAAATCTTATACACACACACACGCGCACACACACACACACACACACACACACACACACACGAGGGATCTATAGCAAGAGAGTGTGATGCAAAGAAGACCTCACAGGGGGCTGAAGTCCTAGCTGATCTGGGAGGTCCAAGAAATGGGGTCCTGTCCATCCCACACCACTTGAAGCTAAGTCAGGAGACCCAAGGTTCCTTGGCGACCAGGCGATTTGTGTTCCAGAGAAGGATTCAGAAGGGCCAAGGGCCACCTGTTCACTGGATGTTCACCACATCTCTACCAGCCTGAAGCCATCCAGCACAGAGCAGCAGGGGCCCCACACCCTGCCCAGCCAGGCCTGGAGTGACAGCCCCAGGGCTGCATGTGAAGAATGGAGAGTAAACAAGGTTTGGTGGAGTTTTGTTGGCTTCCAGACTGCCGTGGAGGCCGGAAACAACAGCGTCTTGTTATCAGCAGTTCATTATACTTAGTAATTTTCAAGCTGTTTATTTTTACAGAGGGAATAAGAGAGGGCTTGGCACTGACCGGGAAGAGGGTACAGGCTGCTGGGGTCCTAAGGGTCCCTCTCTTTGCCCTCAGACATTGCTTAATCACTGACTAAAAGAGGCCAGCTGTGGCTGAGTGCGCCTGCCTGCAGCCCTGCATGTGGAGGAGTAGTCACAGTTGAGGGAAGTCAGGAATGCAGGGGGTGGCATAGGAAGCAAGGAGCAGGGCCTAGGGCAGGGTGTGAGGGGGTGCTGAGGATTAGAAACAGTTGCAGTAAGTCAGGCTGGGGAGCAGGCTGAGGGTCGTGTTATGCAACTAACAGCCATAGGGGACAGTCTCAGGTTTCTCTGAGGTCTCAAGGCCAGTGCATTCCTGAGCTCTAAGTGAGCCCCTTAGCAGCAAAGCACTTTCCCCAGCAGTCTGAGGCATCGCCACAACTTGTTTGTCCTAATGCCTGGAACAGCACCTGGCATGTATTGAGTTGTTTTTTGGTGAAGTGGGTGCTAAGTGTTCAGCTTGAGTTCTGGGTAACCCACAGAATCAAAGGACTTTCCCTCCAGAGGAAAGGAGGGACTAAAAGGATCTGGGCCTGGGAGGCAGTCAGGGCCATCTCCCTCATTGGCTGGGCCTGGGTGGGTCTCCGAAAGAAGATCTTGTGACCATATGGGTTCTTGGTTTTGGATTCTTCTACTCAGCAGGCCCACCTACCTTCCCTTTCCAGAGGGTGTGCATGGGCAGGAAGAAGACTGCATGATGTAATATGGACTTGGCCTTTGCCCTGGGAGCAGGGATAGAGAGGGCCTGTAGTACAAGGTCATGGTCTCTGTAGGGGCTGCCAGTTCCCATTAGCAGGCTGGTAGGAGAGCTCAGTTCTGTGGTGGGGAACCTGTCCTGAGGCCATGTGGCCACCTCTGAGCTGTGACCAGCTCCCTCCTGGGGCAGATTGGGGTTGAGCAGCCAGCCCTGTGGGAAAGAAGAGCTAGTCTGTCCTGACCCTGTGGTGGAGGCTGATGGAATGGGCCTAGCAGGTTTGCCCTAGGCTGGTTTGTAGAATCCCAGAACACAGGGAAAGCTCACAGAAGCCTTGCATGCCATCAGACACCATTGTCTCCTCACCCACAGACTAAGGTTGACTGGCAGTTTTCACCTTCCTGGCCCTGCATGCTTGGCCTACTCTAGAGAAGCCATGAGTGGGCAGAAAGCAACCAGGTTTGGAAGTCAGGGACTGAGTTCTGACCTGGCCCTGCTTCTGGCTGATTATGTGATCTTGAACTTCTTTGTGGCCTTCAGTTTTCACTTCAGAGGCAGAGAGAATTACTCTCCATTTTTGAGTGGGGCGAAGGGACTCTGACCTCTCCTCTAGGGCTGCCTCTTCTCTGCATTTCCAGATAGCATCACAAGGTCCCACCAAATCAGGTGGCCTCCCAACAGATGGACTAACCAATCTAATCTTACCATGATTTGGTAGAAATTTATCCAGGCCTTCCTTCAGAATTCCCCCTGGATGAGTCTTTGATGGACCTTACAGGTCGCCTAAGAGTCCTTGACTACATCACCTGGATGGAGGTAGGAGGCAGAGAGCCACCGTGGGCAGGACTTGAGCCTCTGGGAGAAAGAAGGGCCAAGGCAGAGCAGAAAGGAGCAGTGAGGTTTTGGCAAGGTAGACATCTGGAGGGTGTCAACTTGTAGGCTCTGATGTCTCCTTTGGGCTGAGTTCCTAGGTCTTCCACAGGAGAAATCAATCAAAAGAGACCTCTGTTCCACTCTTATCTCTGCTTTCTGCCTTCTCTCTGGTCTTGGAATTTCCAATTCTATTTGGGTCTAACAGAGAAACAACCTCAGGCCAATTCTTGACTTCCCACCCTAGAAGGGAATGTTGGAGTCCTTAGCCTGGTGTTCCTTCTCCCTCCTTCCCAGAGCCAAACCCCAGGGGAAGTGGTGGGAAATTCCATATTAGGGTGGCCCAGAGAGTTGGAATGAGAAGGAGATCTCCAGGGCAGGACAAGATGGTCCTTATTTAGTCTGAAGTCTCCAACCTGGGGCTCAGGGTGAGCGAGGAGCTGGCGGAGGGCTGGACCCTTTAAAGGCAAGAAGATGGCATTTGCAGGGAGCTGAGTACCTTCTCTGATGGAGATAAGAGGCATGGTTTCCCCCTCAGTTTCTATCCACATGGCATGTTTGAGGCTGTAGTCCAGATGAGTACACTGAATGCCAGTATTTAAGAAATTTTATTGAACCAAATTAGGATTACAGGACAAGGAAAGAAATAGTCTGAAGTAGAGAGGAATATTTGGGGATTAGAAGCAATAACCTCTTGAGGTTGGTGCCTGTCCCTCCCCCTCCCTTGTCTCCCAGTGGTATTAACTTTATATAATACTAATAGGAGTAGCTGACATTTATTATGCACCTATTGTGTGCAGAGTATTGTGCTAAGTACTTCACATGTAAGATGTCATTTGATTCTCACAACCACCTATGGGGCATACATTATCATCTGCATTTACAAATGAGGACAGGGAGACTGGAAGGGCAAAATAGCTTGCACATAGCTGGAAAGGAAGAGAGCTGGGGTTTAATTCTCAGCAGTCTGACTTGACAAGGACCCCAGGCTCTGAACTGTTTTATACTGGGCTCCCCTCTGAGATTAACAGGAAGCTATGTGAGGCCCACAGGCTTCCTAGCTGGATCCCATTCCAATGTCTCTTACCCCAGGAATCGGGAAATTCGTTTCAGTGTGTGACCTCACTTCTTCCTGTGACAAAGTGATTTCTGAGATTAGAAACTTCAAATCCTGTTGTAATTAGCATGACCTGCATCTCATTTCAAAGCTTGCCATGTTGGACACAATAAATTTTAAGCTTTTTTGTTCTTCTGGGTGTATCACTTCCTCTGCCTTTTCCCTCTTCGCTCCCCCCAGCATGCACAGATAGTCTCTTTTGGACTCCATTGTTGGAGGTAGGAAACTGCCCTCCCTCCTTCCTTTCTGTTTTCTTTTCTCCTATTGGGACACATGGTCTCCATTGAGGGCAGAGTGGAGATCCTCAGCAAGTAGCCTGTGGCTTAGGGTCAGCCTAGGCTGTTGCCTCTGAACCTGGGGTGTCCTGCAGCCTGAGGCGGTACGAGGGTGCAGAGGGAAGTGGGAGATGCACACAGATTCCTGGAAGATGTGGCCTGCCAGCATTTCTAGAGTCTGGCATGCAGATCCAATCCCTCTGTCCTCCAGCCCATTGGCCACCCCATCTGCCTCAATTTCTAGGCTGCTCCCGAATGATCGGGATATTATGTGTGCAAAGTGCTCAGAGAGCTTCAGCTTTAGGGGGCTTGCAGTTCGCCCCAGCTTCAACTCATTATCCCACCTTCGTCCACAGTGGTCTGCAAGAAGAATCTGGACAGCACCACTGTGGCCGTGCATGGTGAGGAGATCTACTGCAAGTCCTGCTACGGCAAGAAGTATGGACCCAAAGGCTACGGCTATGGGCAGGGCGCAGGCACGCTGAGCACTGACAAAGGGGAGTCTCTGGGCATCAAACATGAGGAGTGAGTATAAGATCCTCTCCCACATCCCTTTGCTTGAGTTCTCTCTGCCCTTCTTGTCCCCTGTATTGGACACATTTCCAACCACTTTGGTATACGCAGTGGAAAACTCAGAAGGCCATTTATTAAAAAGGTAGTCACAGAACACCCGCTATGTGTCAGGTTTCTAGGGGAGCTGGGGACTCAGCGGGGAATAAAACAGGCCATGTCAAGCATGGTGGCTCATGCCTGTAATCCCAGAACTTTGGGAGACTGAGGCAGGAGGATTGCTCGAACTCAAGTGTTTGAGACCAGCCTGGGCAACATAGCCAGACCTTGTTTCTACTCCCCCAAAAATTAACCATTTGTGGTGGTGCACGCCTATAGTCCCAGCTACTCAGGAGGCTAAGACGAAAGGATCACCAGAGCCCAGGAGGTCGAGACTGTGATGAGCTATGATCGTGCCACTGCACTCCAACCTGGGTGACACAGTGAGACCCCGACTCAATCAATCAATCAATCAATAAAAAATAATAAACAAACAAACAAACTGGCCAGGCCCCTTCCTGCATGGAGTATGCATCTTATATTTGTATACAGGTCAGTGCTGGGAGGGACCCCAAAAGTACTTAGTCAAATTTCCTCTTTTTATAGATGAGAAAATCCAGCCCAGTCTCAAGGACTTGCCTGGGGGCCCACGGCTAGTGAGTGTCTGAGCTAAACCAGGGCTTGGAGCAGCACCACTGCCATATCAGCCTTGCTCTCAGCCTGCCACCTCTCACCCCTGCCCAGGGCAAGTCACTGGCAAATGCTTCAGGGTGTCATTGAGTCTCCCCACCCCCATCCCACAGCACTCCCCTGGCTTCTGACCTGCTGGTAAACGGTGGTTGTTGGCAGTCAGCCTGGCCAGCTCCTCGGCCCTGGAGGATGAACAGAAATGACAGATGAGTTACCAATTTCAGCCAAGGTCTTTGCCCCAGTGGGAATGATTTGTCAGCAGATTTCTCCTGGAAAGAATCTGATAATAGACCAGCTGCAGGAATGAGGGTCAGAGGAGGGCAATTCTTAGCAAATGAGGTATTAAGCAATTCTGGGGTTTTAACTGGGTAATTGAGGGAAGTATGGTGTTTCAATGAAAATACTGTTGTGTTGAGCCTTGGTTTGTCCATCTGTAAAATGGGAGCTGACCCTAGAGGCCCTAGTCTTTGTGGACTGTGGTGGAGAAACCTGCCCCCTCAAAGTGCCAGCCCCACCTATATTTCTCAGTGTAAGCCATGTCACTGGTCTTTCTCCCTCATGCAGGGCCCCTGGCCACAGGCCCACCACCAACCCCAATGCATCCAAATTTGCCCAGAAGATTGGTGGCTCCGAGCGCTGCCCGCGATGCAGCCAGGCAGTCTATGCTGCAGAGAAGGTGATTGGTGCTGGGAAGGTAAGGCTGCTGCTGGGCATGATGGGGAGAGGGAGGGAGACACCTTCCTGAAATGTGGTTCCAGAACTGTCCAAATGGTGACCCTAGCTTTACTCAGGGCAGCCTGAGCACTGGGCTTTTACCTCTTCCCTTCTAGAGGAGTAACCTTTTATCCCTGTGGGTTGCTTGTCCTCGTGCCTTTCAGTGTGAGGCACTCACAGCACTCCTGAACAGCAACACTCCCATCATCAATGCATTGCCTGTGGGCAATTCGTGGGGAGTTGCAAAGGTCAATCTATGTCTCTAGGATTGAGGACCACAGAGTCTAAGAGTGCATGGATGGGTTTCAGGGGGGCTCCACGACCTCCCTAAAATTATATGCAAAGTTTTGTGGGAACAAGTCTCTTTCTGGGAAGAAGATAGCTTTTATCAGATTTTCTTTTTTTTTTTTTTGAGTTGGAGCCTCACTCTGTTGCCCAGACTGGAGTGCAGTGGCACGCTCCCGGCTACCGCAGCCTCGACCCGCTGGGCTCCGGTGATCCTTCCGCCTCAGCCTTCCAAGTAGCCAGAACTACAGGTGCACGCTACCATGCCCGGCTAATTTTTTTGATTTATTGTAGAGATGAGGTCTCACCAAGTTGCCCAGGTAAGTCTCGAACCCGCAGGCTCAGGCAATTCACTCGCCTCGGCCTCCCAAAGTGCTGAGATTACAGGCTGAACCACCGAGCCCGGCCAACCTAAACTATTTTAAGCAGCCCTTCATGACCTATATAACACAGACAGACTCCATCACATAAAGCAGCCCTTTGTGACCTACATGACACACACAGACCCCATCTCCATGGCAATAGTTATGTGACTAACCCACCCATCTGCCTGCCCCTTCATGATGACTTAAAACAGACTATCACCCAATCACCTTAACGACCTGCCCCCACCAAAGGATAGGTTTAAAAAACATTCAACCTCAAGCAGCCATAGCCATGCTTTTGTTTCCCTAGGCTTTGGCCCCCTCCCCTACTATGGAGAGGTGAATCTTTTCTCTCTCTCTCTAATCTACTTTCTAATTAAACTATATTTTCCAATCTAATTTCTGTGCAATTCTTTGCATCTTGTCTACGGCACTGGCTCAGCACACAGGCCCACAGACATAACATTTTTGGAGACCTAACAGTTCCCCATCCCATTCCCCCTGATCCCATTCCTCAAAGTAAAAAAAAATAATAATAACTTAAAAGCCAACACCCAAATCCAGAAGAGCTGAAGGTGGGCTCTAGGCCTAGCCGTTCCATACTTATTATATGATCTTTGCCAAGTCATTCTTCCATCCTGGGTCCCATGTGATGATCCAGAAATCCTCTCTGGCCTTACAGCTTAAAGATATCTCCTCTATGATTTTCTGACTGCTTGTCTAACACTGCAACCCCCTGGGCAGGAGTCTCCTGCCTCTTCTCCACTGCAGTCTATTTGAGATGTGATTAGCTCAATTTGGAACGGTTGGCTCGTTATGGTGATTCTCACTGTGCATTGGTGATGGGGGGGTTACTGTGAGAATATTATGGGAAAGTTCATGCATGGCAATTATAAACAGTTTGAAAAATCCTCCCAAGAACTTTGAAAATCTCTGTCCTGCGGTATATGGATAGGTCCCTGGGAGTCCACATCCCATGAAACAAAATATACATTTTTGGGTAGTTCCAATATTAGAGATCACAAATTCTTTTGAAAATCTGCGCTGGACTCGGTGACTCAGCCTGTAATCCCACGCTCTGGGAGGCCGACGTGAGTGGAATGCCTGAGCCCGCGGGTTCGAGACCTGCCTGGGCAACTTGGTGAGACCTCATCTCTACAATAAATCCAAAAAATTAGCCGGGCGTGGTAGTGCGTGCCTGTAGTTCCAGCTCCTTGGAAGGCTGAGGCGGAAGGATCACCGGAGCCCAGCGGGTCGAGGCTGCGGTAGCCGGGAGCGTGCCACTGCACTCCAGTCTGGGCAACAGAGTGAGGCTCCAACTCAAAAAAAAAAAAAA